>PVHP010034718.1:0-19836 GCA_004024765.1 Zapus hudsonius
AGGGGAAAAAGAAAAGGAACAGAGGGAAGGAGAGAAGAAGGGGAGGAGGGAGGGGGAGGAAGGGAGGGAAAGAATTCAAGACTCTAAAAACAAAGCAAGAGTATGGTATCACACACCTTTACTCCCAGCACTCCAGAGAATGAGGCAGGAGGATGCCATGAGTTGGAGGCCAGCCTAGGGCTACAGAGTGAGTTCCAGGTCAGCCTGGGCTAGAGTGAGACCCTAGGGAGATTTCTCAGTGGTTAAAGTTGTTTGATTGCAAAGACTGCTGGCCTGGGTTCAATTCCCCAACCCCTCCCATAAAATCTGAAGCATTTGATTGCAGCAGCAAGAGACCCCAATATACTGATACACATACACAAATGAAAATAATTAACATGGCTCGTGGGGCTAGAGAGATGGCTCAGCAGTTAAAGGCACTTGCTTGCAAAGCCTGACTGCCCAGGTTTGATTCCCCATTACCCATGTAAAGCCAGCTGCACGATGCGGTGGTGCATGCATCCACCGCATCATTTGCAGTGGCAAGAGGCCCTGATGTGCCCATATTCGTTCCTTATTCGTTCATTCTCTCTCTCCCTCCCCCACCCATATCTCTTCTCTTTCTCTTTCTTTGCAAATAAGATTTTAAAAAAAGGCATGGCTCTAGTAGATAGTTCCACAATGCTGGGATAAACATCCAACCAAACACAGTTTTATGGGAGGAAGGGATTTATTTCAAGCTTACAGAATCCAGGGGAACTTCCATCAATGGCAGATGAAGCTGGCTCCCATTCATAAATCCAAGCAGAGAGAGAAACCACCACCAGCCAGCAAAAAGGCAGCAAGCACAACCTGCAACAAGCTCCAGCCTCTCTGCATACCTTTGGGCTGGAATTCAGATCCACCCCCAGTGACACCTCCTCCAGCCAGGTGGATGGAGACTCAAGTAACAAACTTTAATAAAACACCTGAGTCTACAGGGGACACATTCAAATTACCACAGTGGCTCTCGTCTTAAGTGGAATAGGAGACAGTTAACACTTTGCCTGGAAAAACAGATTCAAGAACATATGTTCCATTGTGGAAGTGGCTACATGTGCTTTTTTTACTAGCTACATGGGGGATAAAAGAAAGTCACAAATCAATTAATTCTCCAATATAATGGTGGAGATGGCAGGTACAAAAAGTGATGGAAAGTCGGCCATAGGTTTCAGATGCTATGTGATATCATTCTTAGCTTTTGATTGGGTGGAAGCTAGTAGTCTGCTAAGAATATATTTCAAATGCTTCTCCTAATAGTCACAAGGGTTTTAGATCAAACATAGAGGTGGGAAATGATCAGCTATTTAGGGGACTAAAGACAGCCAAGATAGGTAGGCTGAGATCTACAATAGCTGAGTTCTCCACAACCATAAACTCCAGTCATTCATTCAGACTCCTACATAGATGAGGCCTTTCTCATCTGAGACCTTCCAATTACCTCATCATATCTCAATAAGTTACTTTTGTGTGTGTGTGTGTGTGTGTGTGTGTGTGTGTGTGTGCCAAATCAACTCATGAAGGAACACAGCCTCTTGCCTGCCACCATCACACATACACATGTGCATGCATGCACTCAGAACCAAACATGATATATGCATATATGATTTTATATAGGCAGCTGGAGGGATAGATCAGGCTTTTACAAGTACCACCAAGCCTGGGGAAACCAGTGCTGGACCCATATAATTGTACTAAAAGAAAAATCCCAGTTTTAATCAGCCCATACATAGCACATCAGCATTCCTAAGTGCCAACCTCACGGAGATGGAAGGAAGCCTGCTGCAGCTTTGTGTAGCACGCAGCTGAATCCACTGGCAATGTGCAGAAACAGCAGAACAAGTGCGAACGGAGATATTCAGTGGCTGATGAGTGCTGATATGCCTGGATGAAGTGACCACACGTGGAAGGTACGCACTACAGCTGGGAGAAGGAAGTCACCTTCCAAGCACTACCACCAACAAAATTATCAATCATTGAGCGTGTGTAAAGTTTTATTAAAGTAAACTTGATGGGGGCTGGAGAGATGGCTCATTGTTAAAGGCGCTTGCTTGCAAAGCCTGACTGTTCAGGTTCCATTCCCCAGTACCCATGTAAAGGCAGACGCACAAAGTGGTACATGTGTCTGGAGTTCATCTGTGATGGCAAGCTGGCAAGCAGTCCTGGCATGCCCATACTCACTTTCTCTCACTTTCACCCTACTTCCCTCTACTAAAAAAAAAAAATGTCTTTTTAAATAAAATAAAATAAACTTGACAACTAGACTAGCTCCTAGAATAGAAAGTGTTTGTTAATGGTGAAAATTATTAACTGAAGTCTGGAGTTTGGTTAAGTACCTGCCAATGCTTGTTCCTTCATTTTGACAAAAGCACCATTGTACTGTGAGAGATCAGCAAGGGATCCAGGGTGAGGACCTCTCTCAGTACATTTTTGTAATTTTCCCATAAGCCTAAAATTATTCCAAAGGAAGTTTGTTTTTAAAAATACATTTAAGGGCTAGAGAAATGGCTCAGTGAGTAAAGGCTCTTGCTTACAAAGCCTGCCAGCACAGGTTCAATTCCTCAGTACTAACATAAAGCCAAATACACAAAAATACCCTTAAGGGGCTCGGGAGGTAGTTGAGCAATTAAAAGGCACTTCCTTGCAAAGCCTGTGGGTCCAGGTCCAATTCCCCAGCCACCCACATAAAGCCAAACAGACATTCATTTACAGCAGCAAGAGACTCTAGTGTGACCACAAACACACACACACACACACACACACACACACACACATCAATGTAAATTTTTTTGCTGTTTTTTCAAGGTAGGGTCTCCCTCTAGCCCAGGCTGACCTGGAATTCACTCTACAGTCTCTGGGTGGCCTTGAACTCTCAGTGATCCTCTTCCCTCTACCTCCTGAGTGCTGGGATTAAAGGGATACACCACCCCATGTGGCTCAATGTAAAATATTTAAAACTTTTTATTGACAACCTCCACACAAACACACAACATACCGTGATCATAATCCCCTTCTGATACCCTCAGAAACATTACTACATCCATGTATCACAAGCATGCAACATTCCTGTCTTTAATCAGAACTATAAATGCACAGAATTTATTTACAGGAAAAAAAATGAGACAGAATCCCATGTATCCCAAGCTGGCCTCAAATTTATTATGTAGCTAAGGTTGATGTACCTGCCTCCACCTCCTGAGTGCTATGATTTATAGGCATGTGCCACCATACCTAGTCGATGCAGCTCTAGGGATCAAACCCAGGCCATTGTGCATGGTAAGCAAACACTGAGCTACATGTCCAGTCCCAGGAAAAAAAAAGAAAATGCACACCAAAGCCAGGCAGATGGCTCAAGCCTTTCATCCCAGCACTTGGGAGTCTAAGGAAACAGGATAACCATGAGCTGGAGGCCAGCAGCATAGGCTACAGAGTGAGTTCTAGGTCAGCCTGGGCTAGAGAAAGGACCTACCTCCAAAAAAAAGAAAATCAAAGACCAAAAAAAAAAAAAATCATGCCAGAAAAGAATATGTCTTCATGGATCTAGTACATTTGCAGATGACAGATCAACAGGCTAGAGAATCAGTCAACACTACACTTTCCAAATGCAACAAAATGTTGAAATTTAAGTAAAATTGTTGCCTTTGGAAAAGCCCATAAATATGGTTGCACAAGACATGCATTTATTTTAATCTTAAAGGAAAATCCTTAGTGAACAAGAAAAGGAACTGCTGGTTCCTGTTCCACTGAATTTTGTGTATTGGGAACATTCTGGATGGCCCACCAACATGCCCCCACTCTACAAGAGAAGCACTGACCCTGTGCAAATAGACCCAAGGTCATGGTCTACCCAGGACCTTTCCCATGCTGGCTAACACCACTGTGAGCCTCTTTCTTGGGGTCAACAGACCCTGATTGGCTGTTATTCTGTATCATGCCTGCTTCAGCAGGAATTGCACTGCAGGGAGAAATTCTCATGGGCCAACAACACAAAGAAGGCTGCAATGCCACAGAAAATGATGTCTTGCTCTTACAAACTCACAGCACGATGCATAAGCCTTTGGAAGCACTGGTGCATTAAAGATGACATTAAAGGTAACTTCCAACAAGTCGGCTCACTGACAATACACATTTGCACTGAGCTTTTCAGTTTTCAATGTGTTTTGATTTCTGCTGGCTCTACCCACCCCCAACCAGTAAGAATGAAGATGCACATCACAGCTCCATCTTGCTGATGAAGAGTGAGTATCCTAGAGACCAGTGAGATTTACTACCACACCAGACCCTCTCCTGGCTCCTAGGTTTAACTAAGGCTTGATGCTTCAAATGTCACCTGTGGACGGTCTCCATCTCACAGACCTCACAGCTCAAGTCTTTTGCTTCATTTCAGTTAGCATGTCCACTTAAAGTCCAGGCAGTTAAACTATATCAATGGGTCAAAGAATAGCCCATCGGGGAGACTCAGAGCTGACCCTGTAGTGAGCCACCTGGAGCCCCATCAATGAGGAGTGGCCCACCATCTCTCCATGGCCACAGTTACAGGAGCACAGGGAACAAAACTCTTGGCTTGCTTCCATACTGCTTATTGGCTTTTAAAAGTATATATCATCTAGGAAAAAGAATTTTTCAGAAGAGGAAAGGAAATACAGGTGGGCCCCTGCATCCA
Organism: Zapus hudsonius; assembly: GCA_004024765.1. Taxonomy (NCBI): domain Eukaryota; kingdom Metazoa; phylum Chordata; class Mammalia; order Rodentia; family Dipodidae; genus Zapus; species Zapus hudsonius. The sequence continues at coordinate 4,682 of PVHP010034718.1, forward strand.
TATGAAGAGCCTCTAACCAGTAGGAGGGAAGGTCAGCAACAAGCATCAGAAATCATGGGTCACACATCCCTAGAGTGGGACCCCCCCCCCATAGCAGCTCTGGAGTCACATCATTGGGCACCAAGACTCAGTCATTTATTAAAATCAACAAGTCTCCATTTCCTTTACGTGGAATGAACGCAACACTTAATGGGTAGGGTTAAAAGTTCTAAAGGGAAACTAGAGAGATGTCTCAGTGGGTAAAACGCTGGCCACTCAAGCATGAGGACCTCAGTTTGGATCCCCAGCACCCATATAAAAGCTGGGCATAGCAGTGTACACCTATATTTCCAGGGCTGGGGAGAGGAGACAGAGGGTACCTAGGGCTTGCTGTACAGCAAGTCAATGAGTTCTAAGTTCAGCAGTGAGAGACCCTGCCTTAAAATATAAGGTTGAGACAGAGTGAAGAAGACACTCCATGTTGACCTCTAAAACACACACACGTACATGCACCTGCGTACAAGTGCATGCACATACACACATGAAAACAAGACTGTACGAAGAAAGAAAAGTAGGCATTGGAACTAGTAGACATTCAATGAAAAATTATCTTTCCATGAGTCTCCACTGTCTTTCTCCCACCAGAAAGCCTCTGGAAGGCCCAAGGGCAGGCAGGATTTCCCTCCAGACCACCATGCTTGTCCACTACTGTCCTCACCAGCTGGTGAGCCATGTCCTAAAGAAGCTGACACAGAGCCTGTGAGGTGTTGGTCTTCTGCCAGGACCAATGAATGGCCCCCAGAGGCTTGCCACCTTGGAGACAGTGGGGGTACAGCTTTGTACCAGCCTCATTGATGTGATGACATGGAACTAATGCATCCTCATAAAACTCAGATGCCAAACCCCACCTGTCACTCAGTGGAGCATCTCACACTTACCTCCTAAATACACTGAAATTTACATGGAATTTCAGGTTCTGCCATGCCCTGCCAATCCATACAAACCACAGAACCAAAACCTCAACCAGTCAGTCTCCAGAATCTGAACCCTACCTTCTCCGAGCCATACAAACATGCTGGCTAGCACTCTCAGATCTTTACATCAGTGCAATGGGCATGAAAGGCTGAAGTGATTGTTACTCATAACATAAAGAACGGCCCTGCATATTGTCACCTCAAATCAATGCCCAGGCTGGAGAAGTGAAAAGGAGAACCTGGAGCCTCTGTGAGCCTCCCCATTGCAACTTGGTTGCTCTGAGACACTGCCTGGCAGCCACTCCCAGTGCACCCCTTCCCTTCCATATATAGCAGTGCTGGGCCCCTGGCGGACTCCCTAGGCTGCCTGCAAACGTGCTCAGAGTAACAGCATGTCTATGCTTGTCGAAGGGATCCCCAGACACTCTAACCCTGAGAACACAGCAGCAAATAGCTAGGTCTGGCCAAACCAGGTGACTGACTGCCCAACAGCAAATGAAGCTGCTCAGGCCAGTCAATCAGACTCACGTCTGCTTTCCCTACGTCTCTTAGAAATCAGTGAGACAGCTTTGCTCTCTAACACTGCTCATGTGAGAGTAAGACATGATCCATGCAAATTAAGATATTTACCACAACACATTCAGCAGTAGAGGGTGTTTACCAGAAGGTGACGGGCTAGGCGGCAGGTAGGAAGGGGGGACAGACGCTGGAAGATGCACTCTCCCAGCGAGGGAGAAGAAAATCGATGGCCCCATGAGGTGCCAATGACAAATGACAATAGAATGGATTCTTGAGGAAGGGAGAGAATAGACATATGCTACTGTCATGAAAATGGCAACTGGGACTAGAGAGATGGCTCAGTGGTTAGAGGCACTTGCTTACAAAGCCTAATGGCCAGGGTTCAAGTCCCCAGTATCATGTAAAGCCAGGTGCACAAAGTGGTGCATGCATCTGGAGTTCATTTGCAGTAGCCAGAGGCCCTGACACGCCATCCTCTTTTTCATCCTCTCTCTGCCAGCACAAATAAGTAATTTAAAAAAAATTTTTAAATGAAAACTGTGAAGCCACACATGCCAATCAGCCAGATGCAACCATTCCACAAGTTATTGACTTGTAAACTTCATGTTGCTGATCACACCATAGTAATATATACATATGCTTAGTGACAAAGCAAGGTGTGCACCTTCAGAGGCAAACTCCTGTGTTAAAGCACCTTCGAAATAGTCCTATTACCGTTATTTGTTTGTTTGGGGCGTTTTCTGTTTTTTGTTTGGTTTGGTTTTTCCCCTAGGTCTCACTGTAGCACAGGCGGACCTGGAACTCGCTCCGTAGCACCAGTCTGGTCTCTCTATTCATAGTGGTCTTCCTAGGTCGGCCTCAGCGCTGGGACTAAAGACATAAGCACTGTGCCAGGCGCTTTCCTTCATTTTTAGCTAAAACTTTATTTAAAAAAAACACATCATATTGCATAAGATAAAAACACAATGATTTCTGCTACTTTTTAATAAAATATAAAAATAATTAAGATACTGTCACCATTAGAAGAAACAATAACAAGGGACATTACATTTACTGTCTCAAAAGCAATAAAAAAATGTTTAATCCAGTATGTGGCTACTTGTGATTTCCCACATAAGATTAAAACCAGCATCTTTTTACTCTAACGCCACTTTATCTGACTTAAGGCTCTTTTCAAAAAAAAAATTATATTTATTTATTTGAGAGAGGGAGGGAGGGAGAGAGAGAGAGAGAATGGGAATACCAAGGCCTCTCCTGGTGCTTCAAATGAACTCCAGATGCATTCCACACTTTGTCTGGCTTTACATAGGTAATGGAGAGTCAAACCCAGAACATCAAGCTTTGCAAGCAAGTGCCTTTGACTGCTAAGCCATCTCCCCAGCCCTCCCTTGGCTCTTTTTTTCTTTTGATGCTAGGTTTGTACAACTGATACCAGCCAGCCACCAAGCACAGATGAAATCAGAAATCAGCATAAATAAGCAGTGCCTTCCAAGCTATCATGGAAACTCTTCTTTAAACCGTCAGACTTGCCTAGATTTGATTTATTGTTTTGGTTTTTAAATAAGAACTACAAGGAATTTTTAAAGTTTACATAGTAATAATTGGAACAGGACTCAAATTTAACATGGAGCCAAACTCTCCATCATGACAGTTTAATGCACAAAAGGACCAAAGACCAAAGAAAAAGTATAAATTCCAAAATAAAAATACCAAATTTTTAAACAAAGAATAATTATAATAAGGTCATTTGGATGCTCTATCTTATAAAAGCACTAAGAATACTTCTCTATAAATATTCCTGTTCTCCTAGGGACAGAGGAGGATCCATGAGGCAAGCACACACAGGTCTCAGGCTAGAAAGCTGGCTCCTCCCCTGCCTCTTCACTTCCATTTTCTGGAAAGGGTCTCCCTTAACCTCCAGACACAGCACTCCTCACCCCACCTTCACCTTCAGATTCAGATGCAGGGAGCAGAAAGCAGTAGAGAGAAGGTCCTCTGGATCCTCTCAGACACTGGGCTGGCCCCAGAAAATTAATGATGACAACCTAGCAACCAACCTGGTCAACTTACACGTGAGCAGGCAGGAGTCCTCTACAGTGGCAGAGGGTTTGCCTAGAATACCTGAGGCCCAGAGTTCAAACACCAGCACCACAATATCTATATCTATGTGTATATAATTAACATAATCTGATTACCATATATTCATATATTAAAGTTTTCAATAAAAAAAAAACTGACAAACCAGGCATGGTGGCACATGGCTGTAATCCCAGCACTCGGGAGGCAGAGGTGGAAGGATTGCAGTGAGTTTGAGGCCACCCTGAGATTACATAGTGAATTCCAGGTCAGATCCTACCTCAGAAAATCAAACAATAATAATAATAGACAAATAATAAAAGTATGACTGAAAGAGGTGAAATTAAGAAATGAATACACAACCAATTAACCCATAAATTGTTAGTGCAAAAGCTGGTCCATGCAAGAACTCAAGTGTGCAGCCGGGAGTCTAAAGTCATGCTCAGCCATCTCAGATGGACAGCCACCCAAGGGAACTCAGTATGCGCACATGCCTTCTTCTATAGCCTAAAGTTCATCACAGACGAGTGTGTGACACTTAATAAAACTTAAAATTTGTCTAGGTAAAGGACTTGCTTCGTCTCTGGCTTATTGGTCTCCAGAAATCAACAACAGAACAACCAAAATAATACACTGTACTAGAAGAACATCCTTTTTTATTTTTGGCTGAGGTAAGGTCTCACTCTAGCCCAAGCTGACCTGGAACTCTCTCTAGTCCACACTGGCCTTAAACTCATGGCAATCCTACTCCAGACTCCCAAGGGCGGAGATTATTGGCATGAGTCATCACTCCCAGCTGTAGAATAAAATTTCTAACATGACTATTTGCCATGATCTAGAAGAAACAGCCTTGAGATCTCATACTGTGGTGAGCATTCTTTTTATATTATTATTGTTACTGCTGTTTAGTTTGTTTGGGAGACAGGCTCTCACTTAACCCAGGCTGGCCTCAAATACTACATAAATAAGGATGATATTGAACTTCGCATCCTCCTGTCTCTCTACCTCCTTGAGTATTGGGGTGGCAGGCATGTGCCCAGTTTATGTGGTGCCAGGGATAGAACCAGGGCTTCATGCATGGTAAGTAAGGGCTCTACTAACTGAGCTACAGCTAGATCCCCAGAGCACCTTTTACAAGTATCTATAATATCTTACTTAACATGCCGAAAAGCATGTTGAATGACCATGTCAGAGTATGAACTCAAGCTCTGGGACACCTGGGCAATGGGAGTAATTCTGCAGAGCTTGTTTGCCATGTGCCGGGTCCTCAGTTCCACAAAAATTTATGAAAAAAAAATGCTAAAACTTCACATTTGTTTAAAACGCAGATCTACAGGCTGGATAGATAGCTCAGCAATTAAAGACACTTGCTTGCAAACCCTGACAGCCTGGGTTCAAGTCTCCAATACCCACATAAAACCAAATACACAAAATGGCATTTTGTACATTTGTAGTGGCAAGAGGCGAGGCGTAAACTTTCCCTTTCTCTCTTTTTCTCTTTCTCCCTCTCCCTCCTTACAAATAAATAAACATTTTTAAAATAATAAATAAATGAATCAATCAATAAGCAGATTCAGGTCTGTAATGTATTTGTTATCATATATACTCAACGAATGCAATCCTGTCATGTTTATTACCAAACCACACAAATGCTCTCCCGATGTGATCACACGGTAACCAATTCATTTATCAAGTATCAAAGATTTTTCTTTACTTCTCATCCTATAAAGAAATAACTGCAAAATGCAAAGCTTTTCCTAATATTTGCTGTTATCAAATGATGCTCTCATCTTACAAAGATTTTACATTTTCAACCCAAAGCTGATATGATCTGCAATCCTTCTAATAGGCCTGCTTTAGAGCAGAACATCTTACCTGGAGGACAGAATTCTGGGAACAGGGGAAGTCCCAGCCTCCCCCACTATCCCCATGTCAGAGGCTCTCTGGGAAAGGGCCCCTCACCTCCCAGCCTGCCGCTGCAGTCAGACACTCCTGAGAGCCAACTGTAGAGGCCCTGCTAGATTTGTGCAAACAACTTAAATTCACCAGGCTTCAATTTCACCTTCTATCAGAAATGAGTTTCATACCACCCACATCACAGGATCAACACGAGGGTGAAAGTCATGTATACAAAGCCCTATGTCAGGATAGAACTAGACAATAAATAGTGTCTCTTCTCTAACAACCTGTCAAAGTGTGTTTATTAAAGGTGCTTCCCTAAGTAGCTCAGTGCTGAAAATTCACACAGAAAGGAAAGATGCAACCCAGGCCCGTAAACTTTAATAAGCACTTGAAGATTAAGGATTTGTAAGATACTGTATAACTGCATTAATAGACCCTATGGGAAAATATGCTTTTCCTTTCCTAGATTAGAGCAGCCTTCATTTTCCTCAAGCAGAGAAAACAGTTTTATACTACTAATGGCAACAAGTCAACCTGACCTTCAATCATGCAAGAAAAAAACAATACAATCATTCTTAAAGGACCACTGAGAAACATGGACACATTCAACAGTTATCTAAAATAATTTATTTAAAGTATTTAAAGCAATTTATTTATAATATATAATTTAAGCAACAAGTCAAATGTCTCAAATTTAGTTTTATACAGATGCAGAAGCATCTGTGTAAACCCAAAATGTTAATTACATATGATGTAGAAAATATTTGCAACCATCTCTAATGAACAATGTCAACTTTGTTGGTTTAACAATACCTTTAATATTGAAAAAATTATTCAAAGAGCTTTCTTTTTCAAAGAATCTTCACTGAAAAACAATAATTCATTTGCTTCTAAGTAGTCAGGAAACATTACCAGGATTCCACATGGAGCCATGTTGATGTTAGGTAGGAGAAATACCCAGTCAGGTCCAGGTAGGACACTGGCTCCTATGTAACCCAGGGCTCCCAGGAGTCTGGCTCACCGCATTTTCCTCCACTGCTACTCAGATGAGAATGCAGAGATGGTCAGTCTGTTTCTTGCTCTGTGTTACCTTTCCCTCACGGTGACAAAATCCCTGAGATGACGGACCATGAGGAGGAAAGGTTTGCTGTTCTCAAGGTTTCAGTGTGCGGTCACTTGGCCATGTTGCTCTGAACCTGTAATGGCACAGTCCATCAGAGGGAGTGCATGGTGAAAGAGGCTGCTTCCCTCGTGGCAGCCAAGGGGAGGGAGGGAGGGAGGGAGAGAGGGAGGGAGACAGAGAGACAGAGAGAGAGAGAGAAACAGAGAGAGAGAGAGAGAGAGAGAGAGGGAGCCTGCCAGGACTCCAATACACCCCCCAAAAGCAATCCCTACTGGCCTAACTTCCCTCCCCAAAGCCCCAGCTCCTTCCTCATGTCCCAGTGTGCAGCCTTGCTCATCGCAGAAACCCAATCCCTGCAATATTAGACAATTGGGGTGTCACTTGTACTTTTCCTTGGATCATAAAAGATAGAAATCTGTTTATTAAAAAAGTGAACGTTTCCATTTTCCAACTAGGTTGGTGGGTTAATTTCCCCCTATGCTTAAAAGTCAGAGACAAGGGGGCTTTGGTGATAGCTCAGTGCTATACAAGCATGACGACCTGAGTTCAGATCCCCAGATCTCCTGTGAAGCCAGGAGTCGCAGTAAGCATCTATAACCACAGCCCTCCTGACAGAGACAGATGGGAAGTGGAGACAGGAAATTTTCCCAGAAGCTTGTGAGCCATGGAGCCTGGCACCCACAGTGCTGAACACAGACGGGGTCTCCAGGTGGAAGGCGAAGACTAGTTAGTACTCATTGTTCTAGAAGTGCCTGCAGCTGGGCACGGCCACATGACAGTCATTCATGGAGCAGCGACAGAGGAAAGAACAGACGGAGGGTGTGGCCTTGATTAAGGGAAAAGTAAACTATGAGGGACAAGGTAATGAGGGGGGTGCACGTCTTCACACACACACACACACATCTCATCCCTCCACATCCCGCCTTCACACACACACACACACACACACACACACACACACACACACACACACACACACACATCTCATCCCTCCATGGAAAAAGCCTGCCTCAGCTAGCTCTGTACCACTCCTCCCCTCTCTCTCTTGTGCACCACCATCACCTGGTTGGACACAGCAGACTCTTCAACTAGGGTTCCCCCTCTCTTCCCTCTCCCTCTACCAACAAACCCCAACTCACTGCCTCCGCAATACTAGCCAAGAACCATTACCTACAGTGATTTCATTCACTAAGACAGACCCCCGTCTTGTTCTAGGTGTGGGGACTGCAGTGACAGTGACAGTGCAGCTTCTGTAAACTCCTATGACAGCTGACTTGTCACAGTACATACTCGGGCTTCCACCACACTAATAATGGCCAGAATGAATCTTCCCTCATCCACACAGAGTACCCGGGTCACAGGCACTTCACCATAGGACTTATGGGCTGGACTCATATTCACTCTCCTACGGTACGTCCTCCTGAGTGCTGGGATTACAGGCATGCATCACCATGCCTGGTTTTCTGTTATATGGGGGTTGATCCCAGGACTTTGTATATGCTAGGCAAACACTCTACCAAACTCAGCACCATGTCCAGCCCCTAGCTGGATCCTAAAAAAAAAAAAAAAACCCTGAATGAATCTCCAACCTGCATGAGAGCAGTTAAGTGTCACCGGACCCACTTTAATCTTCTCCCATCAGCTGTTCCCTTGAGTTCTCAAAACCAACTCCTGTCCTTTGACTTCCCAGGCACTTCTATTGTGCGTTTACAAAATGATACACACGGCAGTTATATATATATATATATATATGCTCACACAGCATTTGCCAACTGCCCCAACCTCGCCCGGGTGTACCAATAACGGAGGCAGTCATAAGCAGGGGCCGTCTCTGCAGCTCATGGTCTGGGCAGCAATGCACTTCACATGTGCAGAGTGCTGTGTGCTTATAAGATGGGGTTCTCCTTTGTTGATACAATGCTTCTCCCCTGCACACTAGACTTCAGTCATCTTCTCTTGTAGAGAGACAATGGACTCCTGGTGCAGGTGCCTCTGTGCAACAAGAAAACCCAAGCCTTTCAGCAGGGGACATCACCCTCTCAAGATGGAAGAGTCAGCTCCTACTCAAACCATAGCCTTGAAAATAACTCATCTGAATTGGCATAGTGCAGGCAGCTTTTCCAATCTGGCAGTGAGCACAAACCACCGCAGCATTCTGGAGTCAGCCCTTTGTATTATTTATATTACAATATAAATAAGCAAGGACTCGGAGATGCGCTTGAAACTATTGCAGAATCTAGTAATGTGAAACCAAGTGGGAGCTGACTGGCATTTACAACACCTGCTGTGACCCAGTGTGGTCACCTCTGTGAAACACCTACAGTCTCCATACAGCAGATTCCACAAAACACAGACCAAACTCAAGAACCAAACTGTGCACACCTAGGCTTTGAGCAGACAGCTGTTCAGAGTAAGAAGGGAGGTGCCTCTGTCTGACACCCCACTAAAACTGAGTCTGAGCAGAAAGATAGAAAATTAAGGTGCTGTGGAAAGAGGAGAGGAGTCGTGTTGAAGCCTCTAGGCAGCTGAGAATCAAAAATTACAGCACAATTAACAACATCCACTGTGAAGGTCCAGAGAATCCAAATGATTCTCCTTTGATATATTCACATTTGTTGTTAAAATGCCAAAGAATCAGACTTAAAGTCTAACCCTGTCATTGTTTGATCCAGGTGTACCCCACAAACAAATGAATATGTTCTGGGTAATCGATCCTCAGCTGATGGCAGTTTGGATTTTACAACCTCAATGGAGCTGTGTTGTTGGGGACGGGTTTATGGGGTTATAAGCCAGATTCCCCTTGCCAGTATTTGGCACACCTTCCTGCCGCTATTTCCAGTGCTGTGGTGGAGGTGATGTCCACCCCTCTGCTCATGCCATCATTTCCCTACCAGGATGGAGTCTCCCCTAGAGTCCATTCCTCCACAAGCTGCTTTTGCTGGGGTTCTTTCTGCACAGCAACTAGAGAGTTGACCGCAACAAACCCTATGACCTTCAAGTATGCCCATACTCTATTTCCAGAGATCTTCAGCCTCAACCTTTGTTTTCAGTAAAAGTACCTTAATTTACCCTACAACCTGAGACCTAGGGGCTTTCTTATCTGCTGTAATCCTATCCTATGCATAGGAACCACCCTATGATCTCAGTGATGTTCCTTAGCAACCCTTGCAGAGGTAACAGCAGCAGCCACCAAAAACACTAATGTGGCTAAAGCCAGAGTATGTGGTAAAGACACTTAATTGCAACTCTGCTTTGAGAAACCCACACCCATGCTTTTCGGGTGTGTCCTTCCCTTAACCCTCCTGCTTAAGATTGTCTATTAATAAACTCCAGCTCTCCTACAGCCTTGTCTGAAAATTCTTTTCAGCTGCAAAGTCAAGAGTTAGTAGAGCTCTTCTTCTATCCCTGGGCCTGAGGATGAATTTGGTTCCATTAGAGCACCAGCAAGACAGGCCTTCAATTTAAGAGACAGGACTAAGTGTGTTTTAATTCTGGAGGCACTGATTTCAGAATAATTCCCCTGCCTCACTCACAGCAGATACAATACTTACTAAAAACAGCTCCTACCTACATATGATGCAAGAATCAGAGGCAACCCAGGCTGCCCACCTCCTGAAAAGAAGGGCATACCTCCAAGAGTCAGAAGGCTTAAGTACACTGGAAATCTCCACTGTATAAACTAGAAAGGATGCGTGATTAAAACCCAAAGGCAGTCAGGATAGATGGTTGTTAGGCAAAACAGATTGTGCAAGGCAAAACTAACGAAAGGATAAGTTCTGAGACCCAGCATGGTCCAAGAACAAAATGGGAGGCAAAAACACAGAATCAGACAGGTAAGACACATGAAAGTAAAATAAGTGAAGAAGAGAAAATATTTATGACTTTTCCATTAATCAGGTCAATCAATATAAGTCAATGAGTATTGGATATCAAAGACTATTTTTTTAAATAGAGATCCCAAGAAATCACAAGTACACACACACTATTACAGAATGGTCTTGGCAGTGATTCTATAGCACTTAAGTCTCTTAACTGAAGGTTAAAATGATCCAAGAGAAACCATGTATAAATTTAATCAAACAAATGCAGTCCATTAGATACAAAATGTCCTCTTCAAAATGATTCACAAAGTGTCCAGCTTAAGAACATCACATCTTGGTTGGGAAAATAAGTATTTCTACACGGACTGTCACCTATTCAGCACCTCAGCCAAAGGGATAAAAGAAACCATGGAGGAGGTTATCCAGTTGAGGGGGGAGGGGAGGGCAGTGGGGAATTGGGGATAACAACTCATTGTTTGCCCACTAAATAAATGTTGTAACTCATTATGGACAATAAAGAAATAAATAAAAAAAAAGAACTAGAACTTTTCACCTCGAGCCTTTCTTTAGATGAATATACACTTAGCAATCAAAATCGCAATTTAAAGCAGGCAAAGAAGGCAAAGGAAACTCATTTTAAAGAGGTGATGCACACCCGCAATCCTAGCAGGGGCATTCCTAGATGCCCGCCAGCCTGGGGTGCAGAACCTGTGTCAAGTGCAGATTGGGAGCCAATTCCACAAAGAATTTTTTGAGCAAATGACGTGTCGAGCAAAAGACTTCAGCATAATGTGCTGAGGTAAAAACTAATATTAAAGAAGATTACTGAATAAAGACACCCATGAGGGCAATTCACGAGGCAATTTATTTCACATATGAAATAAAAGACAAAATAGTCGTAGGGCTTAATTTTTAATATAGTGAGAAGCTATGCACATACTGCTGAGCTTTCTGCTTTCCCGTACCGTCAATAATCAGCTTAGAACGATTATGAATAAAAAAACACTTTATTTTTTAAGTTCATTTATTAGTGTGTGTGTGTGTACGAGTTTCAAGGGTACTGAATCAAACATAGGGCCTCTCCTATGTGAGGTAAGTGCTCTCCCATTGAGCCATATTCCCAGCTCTCTTTATTCATTTTTGCAAACATAATTTAACTCATCAAAATCTTTCACTGTGCTGTCAAGTGTGCACACTGCAGCTGGATGGTGTAACTGTGGGTGTCATAGAGTGTGTTATATATGGAAACATAACATTTCCCCATCTCCTGGTTCTCACACCCCTGAATAACTCCCTTCCTGGTTTACTCAGAATCATCTTCTAGAAGCAGAAGGACTCTGTCCTCAGTGCTCGCTCACTGGCTCAACTTCAAACTACCTGCCCCAGAGAGAGAGAGGAGTGAGGCTGTCGGCAGCCATGCAAGTCATGAAGGCTGCTGCCTAAGACACGGGAGCCACAGAGATAAAACAATGCACATCTGGAGTCCCAACCACAGAAGATTTGAGTCAAAAGAATTCGGGGGGGTGTATTTATTTATTTATTTTTACTTTATTTTTATGAGAGAGAGAGAGAGAGAGAGAGAGAGAGAGAGAGAGAGAGAGAGAGATTGAGTATGAGTGTGCCAGGGACTCTTGCCACTGCAAACAAACTCCAGATACATGCACCACTTTGTGTGCCTGGCTTTACATGAGTACTGGGGAACTGAACCTGGGCCAGCAATCTTTGCAAGCAAGTACCTTTAAGTGCTGAGCCATCTCCCCAGCCTGAAGCATGGGCTTCTTTTTAAGCCCCTAAGTTTTGGAAGAATATGCTCAACATAAAAGATAAACTGTGGGCTGGAGAGATGGCTCAGCGGTTAAGGCACTTGTCTCCAGTGCCTAAGGCCCCGGGTTCAATTCCCCAGGATCCACATGGGCCAGACCCACAAGGTGGTGGCCCTGGTGTGCGCTCTCTCGCTCTCTCTCTCTCTCTCTCTCTCTCTCTCTCTCTCTCTCTGCTTGAAAATGAATAAAAAAATATTTAAAAAATAGATAAATAAACCGTACGGATGAGACAAACATGTAATTCATGCTACTTAGTATTGAGTCTGTCATGAAGGCCTAATATTGACTGGGCATATGGGTCATCCAAGGGAGCACACATATACTCCAGTGCCTACCATCATTAAAAAACAAAAGAGCCCCAATTCAGACTTACTGTTGTCCCAACATTAAGAAGTATATTTTCATGCTGTTCTCTAGGGTAGCTTAAAAAAATAAATTTTTTCTACTCTAAGAAATGATCAGTGAATCAGTTTAGAAATATAGACAAATTACAAAATTCCCTAGAGCTTTGCAGTGACAGAGTGGTATCCTTCTCCGACCAACTCCCACAGAATGGTTCTAGCAGCCCTCCTTGAGCACAAGGAGCACACTGGCCTAGAGAGCCAGTGCTGAGCAAAGATGATTATCTTCATCCACTGTTTCTGCGGAATCTGTTCTGCTCTTCAGCAAGTGCTGGGGCTTCCTGCTGAAGCACAATGACTCATGAGAAAATAGTGTCTCCTCCAAAAGGACGACATGTACTCAGTAAGTGACCTGGGAGAGATCTTCAGAAGTGGTCTGGACAAGGGGCTTCCAAATATAGGATGAGGACAAAGGTGTTCCACATATATAAATGCTGAGTGATCCAGACCCACGGAATTCATTCCTGCAACATAAACATGACTTATGCATGCCCAAAAGACAGCATTCAGGTTCCCTTGCCAAGGCTGTTTGAGCATTGCAGCTTATAACATACTTTTATGATATTGAAAAGTCATCTTTAATAAGAAAATCATCAAAATAGAACCTTCTGGACTGGAGGGATGGCTCAGTGGTTAAAGGTGCATGCTTGCAAAGCCTGATGGGGTCCATCCCCCAATACCCACATAAAGCCAGATGCCCAAAGTGGTGCATGTATCTGGTGTTTGTTTGCAGTGGTTGGGGGCCCTAGTATGTCCATTATGATTTATTCTCTCTCTTGCTTGCTCTCTCTGCTTGCAATTAAATAATAAATAAAAATGAAAAAAATAGAGCCCTCAAGTGGGCATAGTGGTACACACCATTAATTCCAGCACCTGAAAAGCAGAGGTAAGACACCATGAGGTTGAGGCCAGCCTAGGACTTTGTCATGAATTCCCAGATCAGCCTGGGCTAGAGTGAGACCCTATCTTGGAAAAATAATAATAATAATAATAATAATAATAATAGAGTCTCAAAAACCTAAAACCAGGAGTGGTGGTACATACGTATAGCCCTCAGGTGCATAATGAATTCTAGAAATAAAAAAGAGCATGTTTCAATAAATATGTCAACCACTAGAGTTTTACTTTAAATTCATATGGCTATCAGCTATAACTAGGTTTGGTTCCTAACCCTTTCCATTCAAAGAAAATGGAATTTGTACAGCACCCACAATTATCACCTAAGATTAACAGGGATCCCCATCTTGCATGCTGGCTGAGAAGCTATGGGTTACCCTAAGCATTAGCTAAAGAACACCATAGGTTTTGAATTGTCAATGACTCTAACAAAAACATCTTTATGAGTAGCAGTCTTTGTAGAAGCCCTTCAATGCCTTTGAATATTTTTATTTTTTTATTTATTCATTTGTTTGTTTGTGAGAGACAAAGTATGGGCAAGTCAGGGCCTCCTGCCAATGAAGTCAAGATGCATGCACCACTTTGTGCATCTGGCTTTACGTGGGTCCTGGACAATCAAACTTGGACTGTCAGGCGTTATAAGCAAGTGTCTTTAAACACTGAGCCATCTCTCCAGCCCCTATAATTCCTTTGAAATGTCTGAGGGTACATAGTCTAAATCTTGGTTGCACACTCAATAAATATCTCTGTAATTCTAGCAGTCGGAAGGCTGAGGCAGGAGGAAGATTGTAAATCGAAGGACAGCAGTCTAAGATACATAGTAAAACTTAAAATAGACATACAAAAATTAAACTAAATCAAAGCCTTGTAAAAGTGACATACAGAGGAGTTGATTTTTTAAAAGGATATACCTTGGGGACTAACTTTGGGATAATGGCAAAGAGAGAGGCAGAAGAGAGCTACAAGATGAAACCAGAATCGGCTGCACTGGAGCACTGAGCTGGCTGCTGGAGGTGAATGGCAGGTACCCAGGGCTTACTATGTCTTCCAGTTACCTGTCATTGAGCAGTTCCACCATGAAAAGCTACCCCCAAATAATCTGGTGTGTGTGGAGAACAGCATATGCTAAATGGTGGGACCTGCTGCCGGGAGCAGCTAAAGGCAGGACTGGGCTGTGGACAGAGCTCCCTCCTGGAGTTGTCCAGAAGTGTCCTGGGGTTCTCCCTAACCAAGGACACAGTGCTGCTCAAAGTGCCGTGAGGCTAAGTCCCATGGATCTTCATCTGTAGCCTTCAGGATCAGCAATCACATGCACTTCACCTTCCAATAACAATAAGCTTGGGAGAATTGAATTAGGCCTCACAGGGTTAATCTTAGCACTTGGGAGGCAGAGGTGGGAAGATTGCCATGAGTTCGAGGCCACTCTGAGACTACATAGTCAGGTCAGCCTGAGCTAGAGTGAGACCCTACCTCAAAGGTTAAAAAAAAAAAAAAGAATTAGGCCTCACAGTTCTTACTATGGACCTCAGCAGGCAAAACAGTATCTGCCAACTATGCAGGTCTTAGGTGTTAGCATCTGCCCCCACCATCACACTACAAGGCTAAATAAAAATAATGCAGAGCTATAATGTTGGGGGGGG
>PVHP010034719.1:0-18909 GCA_004024765.1 Zapus hudsonius
TGCATTCAGGTCTTTTAATTCTGACCAGAATGGTTCATCAAGCTGTACTCACAGCACTGCGAGGCATCTCTTAGGCCGAGATTTCAAGTCCTTCCACATTCCTCCTGTAGATCACTTCCAGAAGACCCAAAGCCACAAGATCAGGGTTCTAGCAGCAACAGATGACCCCACGTCCTGGTACCAAAACTGTTGGGGTCAGCTTCTTAGTTGCTGTGCAGAAAGAACCCAAACAAAAGCGGCTTGTGGAGGAATGGGTTTATTTGGCTTACGGACTCGAGGGGAGACTCCATCCTGGCAGGGAAAACGATGGCATGAGCAGAGGGGTGGACATCACCTCTGCCACAGCACTGTTTTTTTTTTGGAATGGGTTTATTTGGCTTACGGACTCGAGGGGAGACTCCATCCTGGCAGGGAAAACGATGGCATGAGCAGAGGGGTGCACTGCAAACAGCGGCAGGAAGGTGTGCCAAATACTGGCAAGGGGAAGCTGGCTTATAACCCCATAAGCCTGCCCCCAACAACACAGTTTAATCGAGGTTGTAAAACCCAAACTGCCATCAGCTGAGGATCGATCTATCAGAACACATTCAATTGTTTGTGGGGGACACCTGTATCAAACCATGACAGAGTATCAGCATGAGTTCAAGGCCACCCTGAGACTACACAGTGAATTCCAGGTCAGCCTGGGCTAGTGTGAGACCCTACCTCGAAAAACAAAAGAAAAATAATAATAATAATAATAATAATAATATTTAAAATTAACATAGCAATGTTAACGTAATTTGTATATTATCTTTGAACCAAATGAAGCTGTGTATAATTGTGTCTTAAATCATTTTTGAATGGCTTTTAAAAAGCTATTTATACCATTATTTTAATTTTTACAAAGAAAATACAACTGTGGTGTAAAATCTGGATTTATAACAGTTATCAAAATTTAAATGTAATGTCTGAAAACTCTTCCTAGTTTCCATCTCTTAAAAAAGGACTTTAGAGAAAAATGACATCAAGGACTCTTCTAGTTATAAAACTCTATCTTTAATCCCGTGATCTACTTCTTTACTTAATTTTATCTTAATCTTTTTAAATCTGTTTGTCATATAGCCTTGACAGTACACTTTTTGATACAATAGTTCAACAGAAGGATTAATTTCTTGATGATTAAAAGAAATTCATAGGAAACAACTTGAAAATCTACTTAAAAAGCAATCAGTGAAAATAAGTATTGAATTTCTTCATGTTGAATCTAAATATCCTTCACTAAACTTGCCTTTTGTTTTATTTGCTGCTTAATAGATCTCAGCAGTGAATCTATCACGTCCACAGAGCCATCATGATCCAAGCTGAACACCATAGAGTGTCAGTGTCAATTCTGCTCTCGCACACTTGTTTCCCTCACTTCATCTGATTTTAATAATCCCTGTCAAGCCACAGACAGTCCAAATTACCTTCATGACACAGAAGCTTTCAAGGAGCAGACAGAATCTCAACTTTCATTTAGCAACTACAAAAGAAAGCTGTCCAGCTGGACAAATATTATTTCCACACTTGACAATCTCAACAGTTGAGTGTGCATTTTAATTTTAACTAAACCTGCCAGGGGTTTGATATGAGCTTCTCATTTTGTATGAATTGACTCACAGGATTATCAGACCAACGACTGTAATTGAGGAACAAGAATCCAGTATTTATCTACTAAAATATAAAACACATACTGAAGCTGAGGGACCAGAATGAGCATATACAGAGATAATGTGTTGAGGGTGATTGTAGGGGAAATCTACTGAAATGAGGTTTTTAAATTACAAAATAAAGGTACATAATATGCTCTTGATATAATTTTGAAACCTAGCAATAATAAAAATATAAAATTTAATATTTTTGTTTTTCTGAGGTAGGATCTCACTCTAGGCCAGGCTGACCTGAAACTTACTCTGTAGTCCCAGGATAGACTCAAATTCATATTGGTCCTCCAACCTCTGCCTCCTGAGTGCTGAAATTAAAGATATGGGCCACCATGCCTATCTCAAAATTTAATACTTACTTCTTCTTATACTTATTTCTTCTGTCCACCTTTTCACTGTTGACGAACATCTCCCCATTGCTTCTTCCACAACCCTAGCACCTAAAACCATCATCATTTTAGTGTCAAACTCTGTGACTTCAATTATTGTATATTCTATGAATAGGAGAGAAAAAAAACAGGGGCTGGGAAATGGCTCAGAAGTTAAAGGCACTTCTTTGCAAAGCCCATTGGCCTGGGTTTGATTCCTCAGCACCCACATGATGCTGCCTGCAAATGCTGCATGTGGGGCATGGTTATAGCCCTCCCCAAATGAAAAATAATAATAAAGTTTAAAACAGAACAACAGGAACAAAACCTATGATTAAATTTTACTCAGTAAGAAAAACATTTACATTATTTGGATAAAAGCATATAAATATGATTCTTGAAATTTTTTTTTCATATTTTATTGTATTTCATTTTATATTTTGGTAATCAGGATTAAACTTGGGGCCTAAGACATGCTAGACAAGGGCTATCATATCTAGCTATACTTTCAGGCCCATTTTCAAATATTTTAATTTTTCTTAGCTATATCTGTCATTCATATTTTCATAAAGAACACATATCATGTGTATGTCCATTTTTATATGCAGATTTTTATATGCAGATGTGTATGGAGATGTGCATATCAAGTGCTCTTACCCGCTGAGCTATCTCCCCAGCATCAAGAAAGAATTTTGGAATCATTATTTTTTTTTAAATTTCATTTTATTTTTTAGGACAGGGTTTGATGCATTCCAACTGGGATTAAACTCACTATATAGCCACGGATGACCTTGAACTTCTGATTTTCCTGGCTCTACTGCCCAAATACTAGTTTTGGGATACTAGGCATATACCAGTATGCTTGGTTCATGTAGTAGAACTGAGTTCAGGACTTTGCATACTAGGTCAAGCACTCTATCAGTTTAGCTATTTCTAGCCACATGCCTGTTTTATTTTTATAATTTTATAGTTGGTAAACTTTACACTGTCAATATTTTCAACTGACTCTTCTATTAAAAATATACTTTTTTGTTGTTTTATGTTTCAGACAAATCCTATGTGCCCAAAGTGGCCTTGAATTTTCACTTCTCGTGACTGAGTATCTTAAATTCTACACTATACCCTGCTACAGAATAATATTTTCAATTGGAAAATACTCCTTCTCAGGTTTAAAGTAGTGAATGGATTTATTAATTTTAAATGAAATTTTGCTAGATTGAGAGTAGTCTCAAAAATTTTATAATTTTGGCCGGGCGTGGTGGCTTATGCCTTTAATCCCAGCACTTGGGAGTCAGAGGTAGGAGGATTGCCGTGAGTTCGAGGCCACCCTGAGACTACATAGTGAATTCCAGGTTAGCCTGGACTAGAGCTACCTCAAAAAACCAAAAAAAAAATTTATAATTTTGTCAATGATGCTTGACAAAGAAAATTTACATATTTTAGCTCAAATATTACTATAGGTACTATTTTTTCCTTCATGAAGCCTGCTTTCTCTTAAGAAATATTTAAAAAGACAAAACTCATAAAATATGTCTATGATAATTTGGAATGTTTTTCTAAACTTACATGCCAAAAAACTAGTCTTTTTTAGTTTAACATCAATGAGAACCAGAATACAAATTTTTTCAATAATAAAATGAGGTCCATTAAAATATTCCCCCATTAGCATAGATACTAAAGAGTTATATGTCAGCTCTCATTATTTCATGTGTTCAATTCAACCTTTGGTTTGATGGGGACAATGCAAAATTTTCCTTGTTAGCAAGTTATCTTTTCAATATCAGAAGTTACATAAAAGCTTCCCGTAAACAAAGACTTGTTGTCAACTTATTGAATACTATTGATAACTATTTCTTATGGATTCTGAAGAAACTGAAATCAAAATTTAGAGAACATTTTTACAGAGATGTTTAACCCCACAGTAGAACACTTGGTTTGCAAAGTAACTTTAAACTCTTTAAAGTATTGCTAAAGCCAAAGAGAGAAAAGTATAATGTAGTGTGATTACATTTTTGTTGATCTATTCATCTTCAGCCCATTGTTCATAGGTATTTTCAGGCTTTTTTAAATTGTATATGTATAAATATACTTGAATGTTTTAAAAATATTTTTAGCTATTTACTTTACAGAGACAGAGAGAAACTGGGCATGCCAGGGCCTCTTACCACTGCAAACAAAATCCAAATGCATTTTCCACTTAGTGCATCTGGCTTTACATGAATACTGAAGAAATGAATTCAGGTCTTCAGGCTTTATAAGCAAGCACCTTCAATCATTGAGCCATCTCTCTAGTCCATACTTGAACATTTTTTTGTTTATTTGTTTTATTGAGATAAGGTCTGGCTCTAGCCCATACTGAACTGGAATTCACTATGTAGTCTCAGGGTGGCTTAGAACTCACATCAGTCCTTCTACCTCTGCCTCCCGAGTGCTGGGAGCAAAGGAGTGCACCAGCATGCCCAGGCATACTTGAACTTTTAAAATATTATTTGTTTATTTGAAAGCAGAGAGAGAGAGAGAGAGAGAGAGAAGAGAGAAAGAG
Organism: Zapus hudsonius; assembly: GCA_004024765.1. Classification (NCBI taxonomy): domain Eukaryota; kingdom Metazoa; phylum Chordata; class Mammalia; order Rodentia; family Dipodidae; genus Zapus; species Zapus hudsonius. Next base: position 4,596 of record PVHP010034719.1, read on the forward strand.
AAAGAACAGGTGTGACAGGGCCTCTAATTGCAAAACTCAAGATGCATGCACTAGTTTGTGCACCTGGCTTTACATGGGAACTATGAATGAACCCACGTGGTTAGAACTTGCAGGCAAGTGCACTTCCTGCTAAACCATCTCTCCAGCTCCATATTTGAACTTTTAAAACATTTTCCATTGGATTAATAGACCTGCATAGTTTTTGAATGTAATTAAAAATTACCACGTGCATCATTACATTTCAAATATCATTCACTGCACAGGTTCTAAATGTATCACATATATTCTTATGGTATTGTGTTCTACAACAATATGTTTTAATAGGACCAAAAGCAAATGTGTCCATCATTTTTATTGCAGTTTGAGATACAATTTACAATTGTACTCACAACAATTTTAAGTAGTTCATCTTTAGCAGAATTAACTTAAAATGCTTATTTTGATTTCATGAATTAGATGAGAAACTTGAACCATTAATGGAAATTATTTCTTTATTTATTGAGGCAGTATCTCACACTGCAGCTAGGCTGGCCTTAAATTCATGGCAATCCTTTTGCCTTAGCCTTCTGATTTTTGTTGTTGTTGTTGTTGTTGTTGTTAAAAGTATCCAATGATACTGGTATACAACTGCCTATCATCGAATTGCTGATTCTTCTAAGGCAGAAAATGCATTAACAGTTATTGCATTTTTTCATAAATCAACAAGAAAACTTGAAACTGCAAATGAAAGATAATGAATATAAAAGTCACTTGATATAAATAAATTGTGCTTCAGAATGGCACACAAATATATCTTCATTAGATAAATATTAGAATGCTTTATTGTTTTTATTTATGGCATTTTCAAACATGATAAAATCCATTACTTTTAGTCACAGTCTTAAATAAAACTATACAGGGCTGGAGAGATGGTTCGGTGATTAAAGGTACTTGCTCATGAGGCCTGAAGAATTGGGTTCAATTCCCCAGTACCCACGTAAAACCAGATGCATAAAGTAGCACATGTGTCTAAAGGTCATTTGCAGTGGCACTAGGCTCTGGTTTTTCGAGGTAGGGTCTCATTCTAGTCCAGGCTGACCTGGAATTCACTATGTAGTCTCAGGCTGGCCTTGAACTCATGGCGATCCTCCTACCTCTGCCTCCCGAGTGCTGGGATTAAAGATGTGCGCCACTACACTTGGCTCATATATGCTACTTTTTTATTATCATGGCTGCCAAACTGGCAGTTATTTTTTTTAAAGTTATGTATCAATCAAATAATTTTTATCATGAATTAATTTATTATTTTTCTTTGGGCTTGAGATTAAATACAAAGCTTCATACTTCTGTGATATACCTCCAACCAGTTTTGTACCAAGTACACTAAAAATCCCTTGTAGTGATGAGGTTTGAACTATATTAACTTTATGGAAAACTGAACAAAGCCTGGAAAATGTTGCATAATCTGCTGGCCAGAGCCAGCACAGCTGGCTGACTATGAATGTTAATGTATTTCCTCCTTTAGGAGAATTTGTCAGCCATTGCCCATGCTGGCATAAATGGCAGCATAGAATGCTTGTGCCACAACCGTCAGCCAAGACCTAAAGAAGTTAGCTATACCTAACTGCTCATATGTAAGCACTCTCTTTTTCTTCAAGCAACTCCAATATGTCCTTTAAAAATGTGTTATATAAGTTTTGAAAAGGATGTAAGAAACAAAAATGCCTTGCCACTAACTTAATTATACAGTAAAAATGAGAGTTCTGTTTACTATATTGCTATCAGTATTAAGAAACACATTATTCAGATTTATCTAAACATATAGTGATTTCTTTATATGAAACTCTAAATAGTAATTCATTGAAAAATGAAAAATTTGGGGCTCAAGATATCACTCAGCAGAAGATTGCAATACTTGACTAGCACGTACAATGCCCTGGGTTTGAGCATAGACTTGAAAACAAACGAAAACCTGAAAAATGTCAAAGCCTTTTAAAACCATAATGTTATGACATGAAACGATATCCATAATACTATACTATTTCATTTAAAAAGTTGTAAAACTATATATAAAGCCTAGTATTTTTATAAAAACAAATTTTCCAAATCTGGAGATGTGCCAAACTATTGTTTTGTTCATCAGTGGGTGGATGGTACAACTCAAAATGGACAAGCAAAGAACATTTTACACATCAAACATGTTCAATTTTGGTTGAAGTAATTAGAATGAGAATGTCTTACTGTTCACCTGAGAAGTGAAAAAAGTCTACAACAATACTACACTAATTAATGTAATTATCAACCTTGTGGTAGACTACCTAAGAGCCCTGCCGCAAGGAGCTCTCTGGGGCCAGAAAAAGACAGAGAAGTCAAGCCCCTAAAAGAATGGAAGACAAAAGCATTTCTAAAGGTGGGGAACCACTGACTTTTAAACCTCCAAAGCCTCAAAGGACCCATCACAGATCAAGATATTTAAAATCATAACAGATAGGTTCAATCCCTCATTAATTTAAGGAATAAACCAACTAGTGAACCAGTGAAGAGAAGACATATAAAAGGCTCAGCCAGATAGTAGTTTGACAAGTAGATAATGAGTTAGCTTGCTTAATTCCATTAAGTTCTTTAACCTGAGTTCATATTGACATGATTATTAACAATATGCTTATGTATTTGCCATTGTAACAGGTTAGGGTAACTGGGACCCAAAGGTAACCAGGAGTGTCCTTCGATTTGTGCTTGGAGGCAGGCTCCACTTATCTCTTGGCTTACCTGACCACCTCCCCTTGAGTGGAGGTGTCTTTCACTAGAGTTCAAACCTAATCCTGAATTGGTCAAACATAGACCAACCAGCTGTCTCTCTGGCTCACCTGCACCAGGGATATAGTCATCTGGAAAAGGAAGGATTGCCTTCTTTTCCCTCATAGCTACCCAGCAGAGAGATATCTGAATTTCCAGGCCTAAGTAAGGCCTCCTCACCCCAGCCACTAGGGCTAGGGTGAGGGGGCTCAGGATTCTTTCCCACTTGAACCTTCTTTTCCTCATGATTGGGGGGGGGTATTATATTTTCCCTTCTTCTGCTTGCTTGGATGGCCAGCACAGATCCCCTGACTTCATAGCCATGTGGTTGAAACGTCAGCCATGTGCTCTCTCCTCACTAGTGACTAGAGATCTCTGTAACTTCTCCTTTCCTTTTAAATAAAGCCTCCCAGTATACTTAATCCTCTGATGGTCTATAATTTTAATTCTTTAATTTTATAGAACAAGAAGCTAGGTACTCTTTAGTTTGAAGGTGCATCAAACCCTAGCTTTCCTGTTACTACACCATGATCTGCAGTACACAAAGGGCCCAGACAGGCCAGGGTGAAAAAGTTTAAAGCATATTAAGAATTAAGTATGTACTTCAGCTCCTGGCCCAGTTTTCAGGAATAGAAAAGTTGCAGCTGGTAAAAAGAAATGTTGACTATTGATGCAGGATTTGGGGGATCAGGAGGGGACCTCCTATACTTATGAATCCCAATTTGAGTCCTTATCATATTTTTAACAAAAAAATAGATAAAAATTGAGTCAAGAAGAATAAATTATGAATAATTGAGTTTATTTAGAGTGAAATTACAGATTGTGGGATTCATTTAAGGAAAAATGGGGTTTAGGAAAAGCCTGGAGCAGAGTCACAGGCATGTGGAAGCTAAAAACCACAGTCATGTGGAAGGAACAGCATAGTTCACAAAAGTTCATTTAAGAGAAATGGAGGTCTTTAAGAAAAGTCTGGAGTAGAGTCATAAGCACGTGGAAGATAGGGCCTAGGATACTGTTTGGGGAGACTTAGAAGAAACATGGACTCGTGTGGAAGGCACAGCATATACCCTGAGCCTTCCTCCCCATGGAAGAATACAAGTGGTGGCATCTTAAGGAATAATAGCAGAAGGAAAGTATTAAATCAAAGACCAGGAAATTCAAATGAGAAATGGGTAGTAAAGACAGTTATACCCATGGTTACCCTGAGTTACAGAAACACAGGTCCAGAGTTTAGAGGAAATGCCCATGTGTAGATCTAGAAAGCAAAAAAAAAAAAAAAAAAAAAAAGATGTACAAGTTACACTCCAAGATTAAAGTAATACATGTAATAATTAAAGTGAGAAGTTACCCCAAAACATAAAGCAGATAGAAAGCAAGCAGAAAACTACCCAGGCCAATAAACAATGCTCTCCCTTTCCCAGGTGGGTAGAGGGCACCCAGAATTGCTTTTCCAGACAGAAATCAAAGGGCAGAAAGTACAGATCAGTCCTGACAAGCCTTTATATTCAATTGAAACTGTATTTCTATTGTCAGACTCAGATCTGATTGGTTTGTAGATTGAAAGAGGCTGACCCCAAAGGCCAGTCCACCTATGTCACATGCTAGGCTGTGGAGACAGCTGTTTGGATGAAACTGGATAAGACATAAGTTCCATTCCTGCCAAGGCGGGGCAGGTCATCTTCTGGTTCTCTCTTAGGGCTCCTATTCCAACTAAAACTGCCTAAAAGAAGCTTGCTTTCTCCTGAGTTTCTTTAAGATGACAAACCACATTAGCATAAGTTTATCACAGTAATCTTTCAAGTTGTCCAGTATTCTTTTACAAATAAGCTGTCAAAGTACTTCTTTCCAGAAACATGTAATCTCCCTTTCAGATAAATTGATAGGTATTTGCATACAAAACCAACATTCATTATCCTTGGGTCTTTCATAGTTACTTAGAATCAAATTCTGCAGCACCAGCCTTTAAATATACTCTTTCTCCATGGAATTTTTCTGCATAAGAGGTTGGCCACATGAACACAGATCATATTATCTTTATTCAGTTTAGAAGCACATGTTTTTACTTTGTAATTTCAAGACAGCTTCTCATTGAGTTGCATAGACTGACCTTGAACTTGTAATCATCCTACTTCAGCCTCCAGAGGAGTTGAAATTCCAGGCCTGTATCACCATGTGGGGCTTAGAAACTCTAATGTTTAAAAAAAACTACAGTGTGTTGCTAACATGTTTAGTTTTCATTTTAAACAGCTTGGATTGGATCTGACTGGTGAACATCAGTAATCAAGTGGCATTTTTAGCAGAACTCCCAGGCAGAAAGTGCCACAGGGAAAAATCTCTAGAAAACACCTAAAGGTGACTTTTTTGATCTTACTGTCCACCTGAGAAGTGAAAAAAAACCTACAACAATATTACATTAATTAATGTAATTATCAACCATGTAGTAGACTATCTGATGACTGAAGAGTCTTGGAGCAAGGAGCAGATGAAGGTCCAGATGAAGACAGAATTGACTTGTCAAGCCCCTAAAAGAATGGAAGACAAAAGCAATTCTACAGATGAGGAACCTTTATTTAGTACCTTTCAATAGGTATCTGGAAACCAAACCAATCTTTTATACCTATCTTTTATATGGTGAGCTATTCTAAAAAGAGTATCTGTTATCTTCTCACAAAGAGATAAGAAGTAGGAAATGTGAGTCTATTGGATGGGAAGCTGCTGATGTGATGGCACTCGAGCACTTGTTTGGGAGATGAAGCCAAGAGCATAGGAGTTTGAAGCCAATCTGAATGGCTTCACATAGTGAGACCATGACTTAATATTTTATATTAAAGATGGTAATTGTGACAGTTAACTCCTTCAGTCAAGTTCCACAGACTCCCTCCCCTTGAGTGGGAGGGGTTTCTAGGTAGAGTTCAAATCTAGGTACTAAAACTGATTGGTCAGGTATGGACCAACCAGCTGTCTCTACTCACCTGGGTAAGGGAATACTCACTTAACAGATAATTCTGTCTCTTCTTCCCTCATATGGCCTAGCAGAAGAACCTTAGGTAATGTCTCCCAGCCTCACACCACAGCCTAATGACTGTGATGAGGGGCTGGATTTCTTTCCCACATGAACCTTTTCTTCTCATGATCTTTTCTCTTTCTGCATAGATTTCGGCTAAAACCTCTCCCACATGTTCTCTCCACACTGGTGGCTGGAGATCTCTGTAACTTCCCGTTTTACTTTAGATAAAGTCTCCCACTATACCTTATCCTCTGGTGGTCTATAATTTTAATTCTTTAATTTTATAGACAAGAATTTGGGTACTCCTTAAATTCTGAGGTGCATTGAAATTTGCTGAGTATTATCTAAATTTTAATCCCCAGCTCCTGTGACTGGGCAGACCTCTGCAGATGCAGCACCTCCCCTTGAGTGGGAGGTATCTAATTAGAGCTACAACCTAGGTGCTAAAACTGATTGGTCAAATATGAACCAATCAGCTGTCTCTCTGACTCACCTGGGAAGAACTTAAATTCACTTCCCCAGAGGAAGTCAGCCTCTCTTCCCCCAAGTGGCAATGGAGTAAAGAGACTGCTGATTTAGGCCTCAGTAAGGTAAGGCCTACTCCTACCCCAGCTAATGGCTGGGGTGGGGGGCAGGCTCCAGACTTTTTCCCTCATGAATCTTTCTCATGATGGGAGCTCACTGTTATCTTTTCTGTTCATGCTTATTTAGCTAATTAATGTAAGTGGAGAACTCTATAACTCCTCATGTTTCCTTAAATAATAAAGTTTCCCACTATACCTTACTATTTTGTTGTCTATGATTTTAATTATTTAACTTTATAGACAAGAGCTCAGATATTCTTTGAACCTGGGGTGCATTGAGATTTTTACTGGGGGTTATCTTAATTCTAACCCTTCCCCACACCCCATATCTTAATCTGTATCACTCCGTTGCTATAGTAATCACAGCTAAGAAAACAGTAGCTAACATATATTCACTTATCTCAGAAGTAAGTGAATCTTTTACATACTTACAATTCTGGAAAGTATGGCTTTAAACATCATAGCTCAGATAAGGATGTTGAGGTATAAGTGCTATGAAATAGGAGGTAAGAATCAAAGTCAGGCTACCTGGTTCTAGAATCTGTACTTAAGAGACTATGTAAAAATGTGATTTTTTTGTTTTATTTTATTTGGTGTGTATATATTGTATGTACAGATGCATGTTCATGTATGTGTAAAAAGTGTGTGGGTGGCAGGGGGGTGACTGAATTGTGAAAGTAAAACATAGGGATATCCTGGGGCATGCCCTTGCATCACACCTTTTTAGAGATCAGAAAAGAATCCGGCTTCTCCTTATCTCTTCCCAAAAGGATTTCCCTAGATCTGTTTCACCATAAATAACCTGAGCCCCTCTCTGGGAAGAATTTTTGGAAGGTTTAGGTTTGATCCTGACATTGTGGTTGGTCAAGCTTAAGACCCTGAACTTTGTGAGCCAGCTTCTAGCCCAGATCAATTAGCTTTCTCTCTGGCTCACCTGAAGCAGATGGTAGGGCTCACCACCAACATAAGGTTATAAATACATTTACTAGAGGAGGGCAAGGTCTCTTGGCATGCCAGGTCATCACTCCTGAGCCTCTAGGTTCTGGTGAGTTTCCTGTCATTTCTGGGCCAAGATGAGGGATAAAGGCCCTGATCCCTACTCCCACATGGGCTTTACCCCCTCTTGCCTCCCTCATGGCGGGAGTTCCCTGTACTTTTTCTTCTTCTCTTAATCTAATAAAGTCTCTCTAAACCTTACCCTCTGGTCTATAGATTTTAATTATTTAAATTAATAAAACAAGAATCTGGGGTACTCTAAATTTATTGGTGAACTGGCATACTGGTATATTTTCAAGTAACCACAAAAATTCCCATTTCGGGTGCATAGCCAGAGGCTGATACCACTTATCTCCCTAAATCTTTCTCCACCTTGTTTGAAAGAAGAATTCTCACTGGACATACAGCTCACCAATTTGGCTAGACTATCTGGCCCACATACCCCAGGGTTCTTTCTGTCTCTACATCCTCTGTGCTGGGATTACAGGCACCTACCTGCTACCACCATGGCTTTTTATGTGGGTGCTGGGAATCTGAACTCAGCTTTAAGTGGTGAAACAGCTATCTATCCCTGCTATATGTGTTCTGGGATTATTTTCTGCTTTTATATTAATGCTTTAAAGATACTTTTGGTGTACTTCCTTACCTCTTCTGTTTAGCTATTAGGTCTCATGGTAATATACTTGCAATATGACAGGAGTATCCTCAGTAGCATAAAGATGGAATTTCAATATCACATATAAAACTAGAAAATGATTTGAAAAGATACTTCATTTAAGAGCAGTTGGTGATATAAAGCTGTGTTTCTCAGATTTCAATATACTAATCATTTGTTTAAAAATGTAGATATTCGATTGGTCTGAGATTTTGTATTTTTCCTAATTTCACAAGTAATGGTGATACTGAAACAGACGAGGAGAAAGCCAGCTTATTCAATCAGGGATTGAGGCCCAGAAGGAACTAGGACATGCCATCCACATGCCATATCATCCTGGCACAAAAAAAATGAATACTCCCAGCAGGACTGGAACTGTGTGTCTAACTGAGACTGATCTACAGTTCCCCCTGCTGTCCACAGTCCCACACACTACTATTCCAGCCCCAAGTGTGGATGGACCTTATGACTTACTAACCAGCTTTTCCCTGCCTACCTGAATCAAACACTATAAAGGAGGTGGCCAATGTTCTAGTCCCTGTTAATGCTTGATTTATTTTGAGAGCAAGAGATCAGCTCCCTTGCTTGGTGTGGCCTGGACTTCCCTCACCTAAATTTCAATAGTCCTCATTCATCAGCTGACTGGGTGACGATGGGAAACTTCAATTTCTTAATTCTAGCCTCTCTGCTTTTCTCTGCTTTATAATTTTTCCCTAGTGCATATTTACACCATAGATCTAACATGTGGGTAACTTTTCCCTAACTTTTCTCTAACCTTCCTATAGTTTCTAAACCCACCATGGGAGGACTTCCATTCTGGACCTACCATGGGGGTGCTTTAGCTAACTTTCCCCTTAGCTTCCTTTCACAGGAAACTACATGGTGAATCCTTTCTTCTAAATTTTCCTACACTCGCTTCTAGATTTTCATTTCCACGAGTTCACAACCCCTGTGATATTTCCTTGGAAGCCCGTTTTCCCATAGATGCCACACACCCGAGGCTCCATTCTGACGTTTCTTTAAATGTATTCTAATTTCTCCTTTAAAAGCCTCAGTTTCTCAAATGGTAAATGACTTTCCATGTGCATACAGCAAGTCCAGTTTTTCCCTAAGCTTCCATTTTTCTTAAATATGTTTTCCACATAAAAACATGTTCTGGCCTTCCTTCCCAGATCCCAATTCCCTTTAAAAAAAAAAAAACTCAACAATTTGTGATTTCTCCCCAAATAAACTTGATTATTCATAATTTGTCTTTCTTGAATCCATCTTTACTATTCTTCATAAAAGATTAGGAAATAACCCAAAACTTGAGGTTTATAAATCTTGGGGACCCCTGAACCCCCAAAATCCTCCATCAGTACTGTTGGCCTAGAATCACATTTTGAGTAGAAGGGGGTTTAGAACTCAAATTTCGAAGTTACATTGCTTGCATTTGAATCCCACATATGTTATTTATTAGTTAAATAGTCTGTTTATACACCCCTCCAACGGTAAAATAGTGAGAACACTAAACTTATCAGGATTACACAAGTCAATTCACAGTGGTTAGAAGAGTCCGTGCATATAGAAAGAACTCAATAAATGGCATCTCTTGGTACTATAGAAAAGTATTAAAATCATATATTTTAACCCATCAGAAAGCTATTTGTAGAACAAACTGATCTAACAGAAACACTAAATGCAACATTACATTTTCCAAGTAGTCATTAGAACATCATTGTATATTGTATACTGAAGGACATGAAATATATAAGTTAGATCCACTATATAGTTTTATTAAACTTTAAATCTGAAATTGCCTCAAAGGAATTTGTATGAAGCTGGCTTCATCTAAGATATTTAAAGACCTTGTTTCATTTCAAATGAAGAAGACTTTTCTTTCATAAAATATGTACACACTGTGTGTGTCCCAATTCACTTATTTGAATAGCTTCCTATGAATTCAGAAGTAGCCATATTAAAAAACTATTTATTTATTTAAGAGAGAGAAAGAGAAAGAGAAAGTGAGAGAGAAAGAGATAGAGAAAGAGAGAAAAAGAGAAAGAAAGAAAGAGAGAGAGAGACAGAGACAGAGAAAGGGAATGGAGTATGTTAGAAAACAGACTTAATATTCTCCAAAGCATTGATGAAAACACAAAGGATAAAATTTGGTGGTTCGGTCAAGTGGGGGATGAAAGCCTAAAGTTGGTGGGGTTTTTTAAAATTTGCTTTGTGTATATGTCCATATGTGTGTGTGAGTATGAGCATGCATCTCAGACAATTGGGTTGGTCTTCAACTTTCGCTTCCCTTTGCTATAAGCCATTGAGATTACAGAAGCACACCAGAGCATCCGAATTTTATTTAGGATCTGGGGATCCAAACTCAGGTACTCAGAATTGTGTGCCAAAATACCAGCTCTGGGAAGGTTTTTTGTTTTTGTTTTTGTTTTTCGAGGTAGGGTCTCACTCTAGTTCAGGCTGACCTGGAATTCACTATGTAGTCTCAGGGTGGCCTCAAACTCACGGTGATCCTCCTACCTCTGCCTCCCGAGTGCTGGGATTAAAGGAGTGCGCCACGACACCCAGCCTCTGGGAAGGTATTTTTAATTTCAGCAAGAAGCTGAGTGTGGCAATGCACACCTGTAATCTGTGCACTTGAGAAGGTGAGACAGTTTGATCATCAATTCATGCCCACCCTAGACTAGAGAGTAAGAACATGTCTCAAAAAAGCAAAGAGGGGCTGGCAGATAGGTGGCAGAGCAACTGCTGCATAGGTATGAAGGCCTAAGAATACCAGAGATTGCTTGAGTTCAAATGTCCAGAACTCACTTAAAAAATTAGGTGTGGCCAAGCACACCTGTAACCCTAGCCTGTGTCTGTGGTCAGGGGTGGAGGTATGGGTAGGGAGCCTGATTGGAGAATTGTTGGGTCTTGCTGCCTAAAAATAGCAGCTCTGGAGTAATAAGGAAGTATGTGGATGAGCAATAGAGAAGGGCATCCAAAGTTCTCCTCTATACCACACACACACACACACACACACACACACACACACACACACACAGAGAGAGAGAGAGAGAGAGAGAGAGAGAGAGAGAGAGAGAGAGAGAGAGAGAGAGAGCGCAAGAAACAGTAAACTAGAAAAAATACTTTCCTTAGTTATTATTTTCCTAACATAGGTGACTTAGAAAATTATAAAACAAATTCTATTGCATTTATTTTTTAAATTTATATCTAGATTCAACACAGGCAGTATAGTCCTGCTCTTTAACATCAGGACACAGAAGAAAAAGGAGGAATATTATTCTCTCCAGTCTCTCTCACATTTTTCTCTCTTCATGTAGATTAGGGTAAGGAATGCTCCTGGCAACTTCCTAAATGATTGGTGGGGTATTAGAAGTTCTTTTCAAATTTACACTCATCAGTGACTGCAATTAAACTTCTTAATATTACTTAAAATTAAGATTTTACAAACTAATTGCATGAAAATGTTTTATCTGAAGGATCATATTTTGAGACTTAGAAGGCAAGATTTACTTGCAATAAACTACACAAATAAGGATTCTTTAAATGGAATAAAACTTGTGCTTGTAGGGAAAAATATCTATTGTAGGAACTGTTATTCTTAGATGCATTAAAAGCAATAACCACCAATATCAAATCATTAGGATTAAGAATACATAAAGAATAGTGTGGACAGAATTATACAAACATCATATTGTGTTATTTGGTGTTTTATCCTAAATAAAATAACCACTTGAAAAACAAACAAACAAACAAACAAACAAAACCTAAAGAGACAAAAAATAAAATTAAAAAAGAAAAAAACTTATTCAAAATGCCTAAAAAATTTTTTTCAACTTAACAAGGCAGGCATTAGCTGTCTCTCAACTCCAGGGAAGCAGGAATTCCACTTCAGTGTGACCTATTTATGCCTCTTAGATAGATCATATGCATTATTTAATGACCCTGAACCAAAGGAAATGTAGAAACCTATTTGAAAAGTTGACATTAAGGTTGTGACACCAAGAAAAACAACAAGAGAATATAAAGTTGAAATGACACAAAATCCCCAACTCAACCCATTCCCCTCCTAATTTAAAAAACAGTTATTATGTGAAATAGGGATGGCACGTCAGCCACTGCTTTGAAATTCCCAAATTTTGTCAAATGTGTTAGTGTTACAACCTTAATATTATTTAAACATCCTTTAAAATATCTATTATTTAAAAATTATCTTGGAATTGAAGATATTCTGAAACTTTGAAGAAGCCGACCTCAAAGCCTTGCATTCCTAGTGTGCCACTTTTATTAGAAGCAGTGCATACAGCATTTGCTGTTGGCAAATCTAACTCATTAAAAGGTGAGAGGGATGCATTTTCAAATAACTGGCTGCCATCATTATCTACACTATCTTTTATGAATTCCTCTTCTTGTCCCTTCCACCTGAACTTGTCACAGCCCCCTCAGAGCCTGAATGTGATGCCTTATTGTTAGTGCTTTTAACACATCTGGAGGAGTCACAAGTTAAACAAGCAGTGCTATTTTATTTCCTTGAGATGAGAAAGGGTAACAGAAGTACAGATTATTTCATTCAAAGCATTGATTTTTAACTAAAGACAAGGAAAGTCAGTTAGTGGTGGTTTCATTTCACACAAAGGATTTAAAAATAAAAGTAGACTGCATAGAATGGGGAATTTCAAAGAAAGTGACTGACTATAAGAGAGAGGCTGGCAGCTGGGCTGCACTGTCATGCAGACAACTTGGTTTACAATTGAATTGTGCTTCCCCTGACATCAGAGATCAGGTAGATCATAAGGCTGACAGCTGGCTGGCATGCTGACTTCTTGAAAGAAAACACTAACTGTATTCTCTGAGGCCAAAAGAATTGAATTATTGAAACTAAGAAATTGAGTAGGAAAAGTACAAATTATTCAAAATGTGAAGAAACCATTTCTTACCTAATTTTATTTCAGAAGACTCTAAGAATGAGCTGGTCTGTTAAGCTTAAGCAGTTAGAAAATTATTTCCTTACAAGATGTGAATAGAACTTTTCCTTTTAGAAAATCAACAGTAGTTTCTTCCAATATCTATAAAATGTCCTTATAAAATAACTGCAGTAAGCTTTATTACTGCCATAGCAGGAGAGGAGGACACATTCACATGTATTATCTATTCTGGTAGTAAGACATCTGTCATATTATGACCTACGGGTTTGAACAAAACATACTGGTGAGTCTTAAAGACATCCTAAGCTGGCATTGTGGAGGAGGGTGAGGTAGGAGAATCACCTTAAATTCAAAGCAAGTCAGGGCTAGAGTGTAACACTGCCTCAAAAAACAAACAAATAAAGCAACAACAAAAATACATCTTGAAGATGGGGTATTGAAGAAAAGCCATGTATCAATGAAGTCTATAGCATGTAGGCATGTTAGAGAAGAATAAAAGTAGAAAATCTCAAGGCAAGAGGGAGCTAATTATTAGTAAAAGAAAGTAGAAAAGTAAAATATCTAATCCAGAATGGTATGTTGGTATGCGCCTCTCCCACCTCACCCTGCTCCTATAATCTTGCCTTTGTTTCCCTGTAATCTTGCATCTGTGGTTAAGCATGGTAAATACTGAGAATGGCCTGGCCGATGGGTTCTATAGATATGGAAAGAATGTGCAGATGCTCTGGTTAATGGAAAAACCTGTAAAGATTCCCCGAATTGTGATGCATGTTTGTATTTCCTTAAAAGATCTGCTGAATTTAGCTCGTGGCTCATTGCCTCTATCCGGCTCTGGATACGCACTGAGCCCTGGGCATGCCTGGTTACTTTTAATAAAACCCTTTGCATGTTGCATAGGAGAATTGGTCAGAGTCTTCTTTTGAGTTGGGGGTCCAGGGTCCTAACATTTTGGAGGTCCCACCGAGATCCCATTTGAGCCCCCCACCAACTGAAGATCACCAGCGACCATCCTCCTTGGGTAAGTTTGATTTTTTTTCTGGCGCCTTCTGTTTTTCTTTCTCTCTGCTTGCGATCACATAGCTTCTGGTTTTCTGGTGTTTGGCAGTGGCTGTGAGGCGTGAGCCCCTGGCACGGCTTCTGGCTTTCTGGTGTTTGGCTGTGGCTGTGGGGCATGAGCCCCCAGCACGGCTTCTGGCTTTCTGGTGTTTGGCTGTGGCTGTGGGGCATGAGCCCCCAGCACGGCTTCTGGCTTTCTGGTGTTTGGCTGTGGCTGTGAGGCATGAGCCCCCAGCACGGCTTCTGGCTTTCTGGTGTTTGGCTGTGGCTGTGAGGCATGAGCCCCCAGCACGGCTTCTGGCTTTCTGGTGTTTGG
>PVHP010034720.1:0-18840 GCA_004024765.1 Zapus hudsonius
CACCAGAAGGTGTATTGATAGCCAGCTTGAGTTCTGGCCTTAGGATCTGCCTCTCTGCTCTGGATGTATGAAGTGAGGCCCCACCATGTTGAAGATTTCCTTGGAACCTGTAACCCTGAAATACACCCTTTCCTTCCATAAGCGACTTTTGTTCCCATTTTTTTCCAGCAAAGAAATGGTAGCTGGTAACTAGAAGTGGGGTCTTTGCTGCAATTACTCTGACCATATGATTATTGATCTTTTGGCACTTGTTTGCAAGAGAATTTGGAAGGACTTGGTGTAACAAATTACAAGAGCCTTGAAGTGCTACAAGCACAGCTTAATGGATTATTTTGGCAAGAATTTAAAAAGTCTAAATTCAGAGAATTCTGGACTGTGAAGGCTTGGGTTATGAACTGTCAAAGGAGAGAGGAACTTTGCTTGAACTGAGCTACTGATGGAAAGGCTCCTTGTGTACGGCCATTGCCCTGAGTTAAGTTTAAAAGTAATGGACTGTGGACTAGAAAGATGGCTCAGTGGATAAGGTGCTTGCTTGCCAAAGCATAACAACCCAGGTTCAATTCCCTAGTACTCCCATAAAGTCAGACGTACAAAGTCATGCAAGCATGCATCTGGAGTTTGCTTGCAGTGGCTAGAGGCCCTTGCATACCATTCTCTCTCTCTGTCTCTCTTTCTCTCCTTTTCTTTCTCTCTTCCTCTCTCCTTCTCTCTCTCCTTGCAAATAAGTAAAAACAAAATTTAAAAAGGTAATGAACTTCTGTTCTTGGAAGTGTAGATGAGAAAGTTATGAAAGATACACTGTTGATCACTGAAAATTGGATAGTCCATGTATACAATCAAACATATGGGTATAATTAATATTTAAACAAATGTGCCTACATTTTCTCACAATGTGCAAATAAGAACAAATACCTCTGGAATACTGTCTTCAGAATGAGTAAAATATCCCTATAGAAATTCCTGATTCAATAACCTAACAAGCAATAGACTTTTCTGGGCATCATGCCAAATAAGCCTGATAATGCTGATTTGAAACATGAAGCCCTCTTGTGGAAAGTCCACAGTCTATACTCATAGATTTCCCAAAGCTTCAGAGGGAGAGAACAAATTTTCTAAAAAATACCATTTACTATACTCATTCACTAGTGCAAAATCATTAAGGCAAATCATCATTCACACCCACCTCAGTTTGTGTGGCTTTGTTTATAGGCTGCAGTGAGAGGCATGTGGAGAAATCATTTGCCAAGGCTGTAATCACTTATCAAATTCCTAGTAAGTACAATGTTTTTAAATATGCACAATCTATAGAAAGTTATAAAATCAAACAAAATGATATAGAATCAAACAGATAACTGGATAAGCACTTGAGCTGTATTTCTTGGACTAATTCCCACCATCAGGTGCTTTCATTGGAAAAAAAAGAGAGAATTATTCTTTCTTTTTGCTATCAAGCTAGAAAGGGAGTAAGTACAATAAAACAAGTCCTTAAAGATTACAAAGTGATGATCAATTGAATTTTACAAAAAAGGCAAATATTTGTCCTACATTTTAAATTAAATTATAGGTGCTACATAAATGCAATGAAATAAAATTAAAGTGCCACAAACATTCTTATGTTTGGATTTAGACATAACTGAGTGTGATAGAATTGTACATTTGTTTTTATTTTTATTTAATGATTTTGATGCTGGCTATTTGAATATTTTTACATGTAAAACATGTGTAATGTGTGTGGTGGTGGTAGTTTTTTGTGTGTATGCGCATGTTTGTGTGTGCATATTCATTGCATGCTTTTTTGTGGCTTATCTGCCTATATTTCTTGAGATGGAGTCTCTCAAAGATTTCCAAATTTACTGTTTTATGTGAGCTCTCATGATCTTTGGGTTCTCTGCTCACCACAGGACTGGGGTCACACATGTGTGGTCACACCCAGAAGCTCATATGGGTATAGGAAATTGAATTCTGATTATTTTAGGCTCCTGCAAGCTGTCCTGCTGGTAAAGGAAGTGAACCATTGAACCATCTCTCCAGCTGCATTTTCATCTTTTTATTAGTTGATCATCACCTGTTTTCTATTTTCTTGAAGATCATAAAAAATATTTTACCTTGATGGGTGAAACGGGTACATGAATGACTCTAAGACAGTGCCATGACTGAAAAGCCCACTCAAACATCGATGACTACTTATGGGAGTGGAAGTTGCAGCCCTGCAACTCACTGGATAACTTTCACACAGCTAGACTGGAAGGAGAGTAACTCCTCCTTAGTACTTTTTATACCTTATATCATCTGGAGGGACTTAGGTAGGGGGTGCTTTGCGAATCTTGCTAGCTTCAGGAACTACATCTTGAACCCTAATGAGCTTCACATTCATTTTAAATCTCAGAATCTTAATGAGCCTATGTGTCAATTTGAAACATCCTAATGAGCCTCTCTCCAGGATGGAATGTTTCAATGTTTCAATTTGGAGGAATTTTCTATACAAAATTGTGTGTGTGTGTGTGTGTGTGTGTGTGTGTGTGTGTGTGTGTGTGTGTGTGTTTGTGTTACCAAATAGCTGGTCAGTGAGCTCCAGGGAATCATCCAGTCTCTGCCTCCCCAATCATGGCATTCTCTACCAAGCTCACCTTTATTTTTTGACTGCCCAGTAGAGCGTACTTTATGGGTTATATTAATTTTCATATGGATAAATAATATATATTGATCATAATTGCCTCTAATTAACTACCTTTGCCCATCCCAATCCCCTTCCACTGATCTCCTTCCTTCCAACTAGTCTCTCTCTCTTTTTAATTTATTTCCATCATCTGTCATACACAATGGAATGTTGATTGTTACCATTATTTTGCAAGTTTTGTGCAGATATGACAGCTTCTATGAGGTCATGAATGCAATGGTTTCTTGGAAAGACAGAATTCCAAAGCTCTCCTACTCATCCTCTGGCTCTAAAATCATCATACATCTCTTCCACAATATCCCCTGAGGCGTGGAGGCAAAATTGAGGTATCTTATTATTATTGTATTATAATTATTATTAACTATAAAATTTGTATGCACAAGTCATGTATTGGTACTTCCTTTTCCCTCCTCCCTGCCCCCACTCAACTACAGCTACTTGATCTTTGACAAAATTGCCAGCAACATACCCTGGATAAAACATAGCATTTTTTAACAAATGATGCTGGGCAAATTGGATAGACATGTGTAAAAAAATGAACCTAGACCTACTCCTTTTGCAATGCACAAAAGTCAACTACAAATGGACTAAAGATCTCAAGACCTGAAACCTTAAAAACCTAGAAGAACAAATATGCTGAGCTCTCCACAGTATAGGAATCGGGAAAAACATCCTGAGATGTACCTTTTAATGTGCAGCTTTCAAGCACCACTTCTCCATATTTGATGAATCTCTCTAGTTGTCACCTCTAACTGCAAAAAAGAAGATTCTCAAACTTAAGATGAGAGCAGTGTTAATATTTGGGAATAAATATAAATATTTAGAGGTCTATTTGTTGGGCATAATGTATGCATTTATCCAAAGAGCAGTAGTAGTTTTCGCTTGAGAGCCTATGATCTTCCCAGTCACAGGCTTTTTACTAGGTTTTTAGCAGGAGGCATGAATTCCCTCCTATAGAATTGGTCTCAAATCCAGTCAGAGAGCTGTTGGTTACCCCAATAACAAGAATGCCACTATTACACCACTGATACATCTTGCCCAACTGACCAGTCTTGTAGCTTGCAGGTACACTGCTGATTAAGATTTAAGACTTTTACCCTCCATCAGGCTTTATAGGACTTTCCAGCATTGTGACAATTAGCCAGCGGGGATAAAGCTTCCAGGTCAGTTCCAGCTTAATTTCTCAGTCATTAAATCAACATGAGATGCTTTCAGCAGCAGGGTCTTACCATCTATTTCTGAGACTGTGCCTAAATGTTATGAAAGTACTGAGAGTCAAACTCAGCTCCTCACATTGGCAATACAAGCAGATTGCCAACTGAGCTATCTCCCCAGGCCTGAAGCTGAGTGTGTTTCTATATAAACATTCTCTTTTTCATAAAAAAAAAAAAAAAAAAAAAACTAGATAAAGATTTGAACTGAAGATCTGCATGCGAGAGGGAACATGTGGTGTATGATATCCGTAGCCTGGGATAATTCATTTCATATTTCAGTTCCATCCATTGTTTTTGAATATTTTACAATTTCATTTTTTTCAGCTTTGTAGAATTCCATTGTGTAAATCACCACATTTTCAATATCCATTCATTCATTGATGTACATCTAAACATTCTTTTTCCTTGCTATTGTGAATAAAGGAGCAATAATCATGTATAAGTAGAAATGTGGTAGAAGACAAAGCCCTGTGGGTAGACAGAAGCCCAGGAGTGGTATTGAGTTACATGGTAGCACTACATTTAGTGTTTGAGGCAGGCTGTATTTTATTTGCCACTGAATTTGTCAGCTAGCTTTCCAAAAAGCTTTGGGATTCTTCTATCTATAGCATAGGCATTCTAAGATTACAGATACCTGTGAGGGTATCTGGCTTTACATGTGATGGTATGAATCACATTTCCCCTATAAACTCTTGTGTTCTGAATGCCTTGTCTTCAGCTGGTGGTAATTTGGGAGGTGGATCCTTAATGGGTTGTTGTGGGGCGGTGTTTGGGGTGTTATAGCCAGCTCCCTCTTGGAGAGAAGGGCTCACACTCTTGTTGCTGTTACCCACCTTCTGTGGGAGAGGTAATATCCAGCCTTTGTTCATGCTTTCCTCTGCAATCATGAAACTTCTACAGACTCTAAGCCAAAATAAACACTTTCATGAGCTGTTTTTGGTTGGGTGCTTTACAACTACAAAAAAGCTGATGATATTTGAAGTTCTGTACTCCCGGTTCTCATGTTTACACAGCCAGTACTTTATCCACTGAACTATTTTACCATCTTACCAGCCCTGTTCCTTTTTTTTCCCAGTAGCTCAGTCTGGCTTCAGACTCACCATATAGCTCTAGTTAGCCTCAACTCCTGATTCACTCGCCTCCAACTCCTGTGTTGTGGGATTTTGGATATATGAAAATATGCCTGCCGTTTCACTTTTGTGTTTTAAAATTATTCTCAAATTTTATTTAATCAATTATGTGATAAAATATAAGACTGAGGATGTTTCTGAAAATAACTAACAATCAAAGCTAAAGAAATAGAGAACTTGTTGCTATGACAAATGGAAGTCATCAGTATTTGAGACAAATAGATAATAAACAATTTAGCATTGTTCAAAAGAAATTATAAAAGCAAGAAAAAAGAGTACTTGAACAATATCTAAATACAAAAAGTCTCTTATGACATAAAATATATCAAAACAGTAGTTTAGGCAGTATAGAATACAATGAAACTGTGACATTATAATCACATTGAGTTGTGAAAGATTAATACAAGTAATATTGTGGCGTACTTTTATGTTGATGTACATGGGAAGAAATTAAGAGGTATAGATTACCAAAGATAATCATGAAAAACAAACATGTACTTATCAGATATCACAAATCAAATAAAACATTTATGTCAAAATAAATAAAATAAGCAACAAAATTGTTGAAAATTGCTATATTTGGGGTTGTGTATGTGAAATGGGGACTGAGAGGCACAGGGGCCTTCAAAAATAGAATAGTCTCTGCTCATCCACCATTACATATCAAGTATCAATATATCAACAAAATTAATGATTTCAAATTGAGAAATTTGTTTCTGTAGCTTTCCTTCCCATATACGGTAAGATCAGCCCTATGTGGGAAGTTATTCTGAAGTGTACTTGAAATTGCCATAAAATGGCATTTCAAATTTTTTCATACTGTTGAAAAACAAAACAAAGCAAAACATTAGTTGGCAATGAAAACATTACATTTTAATCCATAAATATAAATGTAAGATATTTCATAAAAGGTATTTATACATCCACTACAAGTGAAAGTAAACTATTATTTAAATTCCATCCAATATGTGTATATCCACTTCTTATCATTGTTCTTGTGAAGCATAATAATTAAAACTGAGAATGGAAGAACAGTCATAAATATAATGGTATGTATTTATCATTAACCATATATGTTTTAATAACTGATTCTTTAATTTTGGCCAAGATATCCATATATTTGAAAATAAGAAACCATTTGGCCAATACTGTGGGGAATTTCATACAAAACAATCCAGTGTTCAACCCTAGAGAAAAATCAGCAACTTTGGCAAAATTTACACATTCACATTCTAGCAAGTCAACTGTTTCGCTAATTTTTAATGACTCTACAGAAGACCTGAGTAGAAACAATTTACTTGATGTCTGTCAATATATTACACTATTTTTCAATTGCCTGTGCTCTTTAAACATTCATGTCCCCTTTTCAGGCTGGAAGAGAATATGTCAGTAGAGGGCACTGGAGATCACGCTTCTAGTGTGGTCCCTGGGTCAGCTTCCTCAAAGTGGATGGCCTCTCTGGACTCTGGCCACTACAGTGTAGTGCGCTCTGGATGACAGTGCCCACTGGCAAGAGAGAGCAGGTTCAGGGTCCTCAAATTGCTACATCACTAATGGCTGGTTTCTATTTGTTGTTATTGTTTGTACTTTTGTGCCTTGAGGTAAGGTTTCATTATGTATGCTAAACTGTCTTGGGATTTATCATTCTCCTCTTCAGCCTCATTGATAGGATTAAAGTATGTGCTGTCTATCACACCCGTTCTCCATGGCTTTTTGTTGCTGTTGTTGTATTTTGTAATGAAATGTCTCAAGCATTACCAACTAGTACCTGAGATGGCCAGTTTCCATCAAGTTCTATTACTCTGGCACACACAACCTCTCTACCATCTAAGAAGCTCTATCAGGATGTGGCAGCCTTGGGCTGGACTTCCCCTATGGGGTTAAGGTGCTGTGTGAGATTGTTCTGTACAGTATTCCTGTAGTTTTTAAAGCTCTCTTCTGATCATCTAATTTCTTCTTATTCTGATACATGCTATCCTTACGAGTTCCTTTCAGTAACTTCTGTGTTTGAATTATTGCTTTTGTTTACTGAATGATTAGAACCAAACTGATTGGTTGTCAAGGGCTTTGCTTTTATTTTTCTTTATATTAAGCAAACATTCCACCATACAATAGAATGTCTTCATTCAAAGTGATAACATGAAATCAAGACAATATTTTTTTCATACACAAAGAATGTGAAGTTCTTCTTGTGGAAGTAGAGTATATTCCCATGTGTTTAATAAAAAATATGTAACTGGGAAAAAACTTTTTGTGCCTAAGGCTTCAATAAGATTTGGTCTTGTAGAGAAATGTGATG
This sequence comes from Zapus hudsonius, assembly GCA_004024765.1. Taxonomy (NCBI): domain Eukaryota; kingdom Metazoa; phylum Chordata; class Mammalia; order Rodentia; family Dipodidae; genus Zapus; species Zapus hudsonius. The sequence continues at coordinate 7,321 of PVHP010034720.1, forward strand.
GGGAGGGCACTGAAAAACTGGATGCAGGGCATTGTTCTGGATGCATCATCTCTCATCCTGCCTCTGTCTACCCACTGTTGATAGTGTGCTCTCATTTGTCACGGTTTCACCTTCTATATGTAGAGGAAGTATATTTCTCTTCAATGTAAGAACTCAAAGCATATCATTGCTTCAAGTTGCTTTGTTCCTCCAGATTTTCACCACACCATAAAAAACAGCTTTTAATACACAAGTAGACTGATCCTGAATAGATCTTCGCACGTTCCACTCCGGAAGGTGCCCCTTATCAGCAGTTGCTGGGATCTGAGAGTCTAGTGTGATCATGAAGTGTGTATTGGTTCAATGTTTTCATTTCTCCACAGATGGTTCTTTGTATAGTAATTTGTACATTAATCAGGAAACTGGAGTCAGTTTTTCAGTGTGTGACTGTGCTTCTGTGAGTGGGCTGCTACTCACACAGGTAACATTGCAATGCAGGTTCCCACTACCACATGCAACACTCCAATTTGAAATTATGCTTTTATATGTGGATTCCTGTCACCATAAGTAACAGTGTGATGATTATGTTTTTGAGTGTTGGTCCCTTTCACTACACATAACACACTAGCAACACCCTAACAAGAGCCTTGACAACCTTATGGAAACAAGAAAGGGTAAAAAACATAATGAACCAAAATACGATTGCTTCCTTATATGTTAATTAATAAAAATAGAACATTATGCAGTACAAGTATATACATAGAAACATTCATTTTAGTGATGGGGGTTTAAAAAGTAAATCTGTTGAGCAAAATATAAACTAAATGTTCTAAGCCAAAATGAACATTTTCAAAAGTGATTTAAGCAGAAAAATTAAATTCAGCTTGGCAAAGAGGTAACAATAATTTATATGATGATTCATTTGAAAGCACTAAAATATATGTGTTGTCCTTCATTGCAAATGATAAGATGACGGAGAAGAACAATGCACAAAATTATCTATAGCATTATTTTTAAAAACTTAATTTTTGCACATTTTATGCTTAATATTTTGTATCTACATAATATGTAATTTTGTGTTGAGAACTTACTTAATCTTTACTCTACTTAGAATAGCAAAGATATTATCAATTCTTCATTTCAAAGCATCAAACTGAAATGACTGTATATTTAAAAAAGTTTATTTGTATAACTGAATTGCTTCCAGATTTTAGCTTCTGCATATACATATATATGGAGAAGTAGTTAGTGTGATCTCTCCTAATAACAAATAGGCAGCATAGAGAAGCTCCCAAACATAATTCAGGAAGTTTGTGAGAGCTACACAGATTACTGAGAAACAGGAAGTCCTGAGAAAAATCCCTAGTTGTTCTGTGGCTAGTAGTACACCCATGATAAAAGAGAAGTTTTCAGAATGAAGGCCTTGGTAAATGGAAGGTAAGCCCTAATATCACCCAAACCATGATTCAGTTGAAGAAATCTGCCTCTAAGATGAGACCTGATGATGAAAATACAGAACCTCAAGTTGTCTTATATTTGCATGCTCACTATCCAGATATCATTCAGTTTAATTGTGCATGACAGGAGATAGAGCAACCTATGACAGACAAGCCATCTCTGCTCAGCACAATGACTATGACAGCCAAATGGAAAACAGGAAAGAACACTTCTATAAAGGAGAACAAAGTGTTAGCTTCTCACTTACACTTCCAATTAACGCAATTACAAAATTCATTTATTCTTGCAGTAAAAACAACAATTAAAATGATTACAGAAGTAATTTATTTTCATAGCAACAATGACAAAATAAACAAAAATTCAAAGAAAACAGAAGTAATGCCTTTAAATATGTAACTATTATGGCTGACTTAAAATTTATATTTCTTCCTTTTCATTTATTCTTTGCATTTGATTTTTGAGTTTTGAGACAAAATCTAACTACATAGTCCAAGTCTGGCCTGGAATTCACTCTTCAGCCCATTATCTCCAATTACCCTCTATCCTCCGGACCCAACCTATGCAAAGGCAAGCACAGTGTGCCACCAGCCCAGCAAAATTCACACACTGAAATCCTAAGGCTCAGTACCTGAGATGGTTACTGCATTTTGAGTTTGAGCACTTAAAGGTAAGAATGTTGAAAGAAAGTTATTAGAATTGGCATGATCCTATGTGACTATAAGAAAAGAGTATACTATAAGGAAGAGTCTAGAACACAGATAAACATAGTAGAGACAGAAAAAAAAAGACAGCATGGACAATCAAGGAGAGTTCTCAGGAGACATGAGTTCTATGAACCCCTTGATCTTGAAGAGCTATTTTGCACGGTTGTGAGAAAATATGAGAGTATTCAAGTCTTCCAGTCTATGGCAGTTTATTTGAAAATCCAAGCAAAGCAATCCAGTGAACCCAAAAGAGAGAATTGATGAGAATTGATGATCAGGGAGTGGGCAGGTGGTCAGGGAGGCATGGTACTTACAAAGCTGATGCAGTGACTCAGAGTAGAGTTCTTGTCACATTCCCAATCATTACGTATGCAATATGGACATGGGAAGAGAAACTATCTCTACATGAAGAGAAACCGGCTAGGGTTTGGATGATAATGTGAGTGATCAAGGAATATTGAGGTTTTGGAGGACTAAAAACAAATGTAGTGATCTCTAGATTCTCCTCCTACCTTCATAATGTCCCCATGAAAGTCAAGGTGGAGAAGGTGATAGGCACGGAGACAGGGTGTAGTGCTGTCAAGCTCACACTGTATGTTTTCAGTCATATTGCTGGTGGTACTGGCCATCCATGAGCAGGATTTAATAGTGTTTAATAGCTCTGACATGTGACCAAAATATTCATCTGTGTACTTTCTTGAGCGTTACTAAAAATCATTAAAGGTTATGAAATTTTATCAATACAGGATAACATATCAAATATACATTAAGATAGACTTAAAGAATATTAGAAATATGTTCTTAATTTACTAACTTCATCCATAAATGCTTCAAAATATCTATCTACTTAGTGTGCCTGTAAATGCAAGCTTTGAAACACAGTGGCTGTAAGTACTCTGAAATGCTGTGTTAGTTCTGAATTGTGAAATTTTAGAACAGCTTGCTTGATGTTTTCAGTGACAAATTTACATTGAGAAAAGAAAATTAATGTAATATATATATAAGAAAAGTCGTAAGTCTAAAATATGTGGTTTCTAAAATATGTGGTTAAAGCATGAAATGCTTTCATTTTCTTAAGAGAGATCCGTGTTGCATTTGCAGTTAGTTGGTATGTCACTGCTCTATTTCACAAATATGAAAGTATATGTGGCCCTTGATAAACTGAGGCAAAAAAAAAACAACCCTGACTTTAAGGCCAGCCAGAGCTACATAGATATTTCTAGGCTACAGAGTAAGACTCTCTCAAAAATATAAAAAAAAAACCATTGTGTATATGTCAATTCCTATCATTGTTTTATTAATAACATTGCTTATCTTATGCTTATCATTGGCCAAAAATTTTCATATTCTTGTAAGATTTTGCTAATTCCCACCTATCTCACTCTGAATATATTTGATCTAGAATGCACTACATGTTAAATAATCTCTACCTTAGCATGGCTGATTAGCACCCTGTTTTGGAGAATATTATAAGCCTTTTCAGACAAAAAAAGAGCATAACCATAATTTATATATTGTAGTTTATAATCTAGTCCAGTCACTTAGTCATTCAACGGACATTGGATTAAGTCCATTACTATACTGCATCATGCATGAAATAAATACTATCGGATAAAATGTGAATCCCTTGGGTTAACTTCCAAGCACTGTACAAAGTGCCCTCCACTACTCATGCACTTTCCTCTCCCCACAGCCAGAAGGTGGTTCAAAAATTAGTTAATAATAAAGCCGGGAGTGGTAGTGCACACCTTTAATCCCAGCTCTCGGGAAGCTTAGGTAGGAGGATTGCCTTGAGTTCAAGGCCACCCTGAGACTACATAGTGAATTCCAGGTCAGCCTGGGCTAGAGCGAGAACCTACCTTGAAAAACAAAAACAAAAAAAATTGTTAATAATTATACCACTCTTATTGTTTATTCATCTCTAGTTTATTTAGATTGAAATCAATTACTGTAACCAAGACAGTACTTTGATTAACACTAATATTTTGGTTTCTTCTTTGATGTAACACGTTTAGAAATGTCAATTTAATTGCAACTATCTTTATTATCATTATAAATTATTACTACCATTGATGTTAGGCATATAGAGCTTTCCTTTGTGGATAGTTTAGTAATATTTCCTTGTTTATCATGGTTTCCTGTCTTGGTTTTGTATGAACTTTTATTTTTATTAAAAAAAAACTTTCTTCTTGTAACCACCAAAAGTTGTTTCTTTATAAATTTTATTTGCTTAGATTTTGATAGAAAAAATATTAACTAGAGATAATATGTAGACTTCTGTTTTATGATTAATTTATGAATTCTGAACTAAAAAATTTACCTTGTCTTTGGGGTTTGATAAATAACTATACATTATTTTTTTTCTTAAGAAAGGGCCTCGTTCTATAGCACAGGCTAGTTATGAGGTGGTCATCATCTATCTCAGCTATCGTAGTGCTGGGATTACAAGTGTGTGCCATCATGCTCAGTAACATCAAACTTTATAGATATTTTTTAAAACTTTCCTTCATCTTGAATCTATTTAGTCATTGATGCAGGAATGTTTGTTTAAGCTTTCTTTCCAGGATGACTTTCCATTATAACTCTTGTTGAGCATCATTTTTTTCCCTTTGATTTGAGTTGCTTTTTGTAACATTCAAATTATTTATTACAACCAAGTTTATATGTAAGGAATCAACTTTTCACAGTGTTCGGCTAATTCTCCAACACCAAGTCCAATATTTAACCTAAGAGTCATGTGTTTCAATGGTTTCAGGTCTAATCTGGTCTCCTTCTTTCCTTTCATCCTACTCTCAAATGTTTAATCTTGCAGAATACATTTTTCAGATATTTTCTTTTGATTGTAGAATCCTTTTTATCAAACTGAGTCCACAGAGCACTCAGAAGTACCGACGAGATGAAAGCAGAGGGTTGTAGTTGAAAAGCCTGAAGCCCTGAGCACCAAGACGGCACCATGATCCTTCTGAAGCAATGGAAGGCTCCTGAGACTCAGGTCTATGCCTGCCGTTCTAGCTTGACTTTAATAAATTTTTAATAAATTTCCCCAAATCTGAATTTGGATTTTATTTGACATTGCATTAAATATATAAACTCAATGCAATACAATACAATCTGTATTCATAGGCATGCCTTCTATCAGGTGCCTGTGAGTTACATTGCTTTGCTTGTAAGCAGTGCCCTGCCTATTAATACCACATCCCCTCCTATTGCCTTAAGCCATAGTGCTTTGTTGGTAGAAGGATGGATGGATGGATGGATGGATGGAAGGATATCATTACTTGGATTATTTTCATGGCTGGCGTTTCTGGTGTGCAGTGCAACTCTCAGTGAAGAGAGACCACAAAAATAGTGACCTTCTATTTCCCATATGCGTCTCAGCAGCTTATTGTACATGTTGGGCTGTGATCTCAATGCCATTCTATGGGGTATTTTATAAACAATAACTTATGTAATACTCACAGTAAGTCTTTTAAATATTAATGTTACTCTTACCCTTTATGAATGGAGAAACTGGTCATCAAGGATATAACTCCATAGGATGTCCCAGGCAGACTAGAGGGTTCTAATCTCACAATGCTGGAGTTTCTAAAATCCTCATTTATTGCCTCTGCACATGGAAGTGGAGATCATAGTCAACAATATAAACCTATACACATCCCTCATATCAGAAACTTTTATTCCATGACTGAGGTTTTTAAATTTTTTTAAAATATTATTTTATTTATTTGAGAGAGTATGTGAGAAAGAGACAGATATAGAGAGAATGGGCACACCAGAGCCTCCAGCCACTAAAAACAAACTCCACATACATGTACCTTGTGCATCTGCCTTTACATGGGTACTAGGGAATCAAACAGGTCCTTGGCTTTGCAAGTGAGCACCTTAACCACTGAGGAATCTCTCCAACTCGCATTACTGAGTTTATGTGAGAGTCAAATAGCCAACTTTTACGAGTCCAAGAAAATTAAATGCCCACCCCTCAGAAGTAAACAATTTAAACAATGTCTCTTTTTTGTGGTTTTTGTTAATATTTTTCAGGGAGAGTATCATTCATCTACCTAGTGTCAGGACAGTGATGTTTTAATAAAATCTTTAAAAGTATATTTATGTATTTATGGGAGATAGATAGATGATAGATGGCGGGTAGATAGATGATAGAGAGAGAGAGAGGGGGAGACAGAAAGAGAGATCGACTATGGCTTTACCAGAGCCTTCTGTCACTGGAAACATACTCCAGGCACACAGACCATTTTGTGCATCTGGCTTTAAGTAGTCATTGGGGAATTGAACTCTAGGTTTCCAGGCTTTGTAAGAAAGTACCTCTAACCACTGAGAAATATCTCCAGTCCATCAGTGATATCTGAAATAGTTTTCTCAGGGTCAAACACACACTTTTAACAACAAAGTTAATCCACCGCTCCCACAATAGTAGTTTTATCCAGGAGAAAATTTACTTCTTTTGAAACTGTGGGAGAGGAAATTTCTAATACAAAGAATGGAATAAGTAAAAGGGAAATAAAAATAAAATCTTGATTTCAGCTTCCAAGTGTACAAAAAAGTCTAGGTTTGTGAGAAAAATAAGACATCTCCAATCTATCCTGTAGTGTTGTTTAAAAACATATCCTCATTTATAATGAGGAAATTTTCAAGGTAGTGAGTGAAAATTCACACCATTCTGACCTTAGTTCATTCTACTTCACAATGCTGAAATTGACCCATGTGGAAACTAGAAAGATAATTTCACACATTTGCTAAACTTGAACGTTTTGTGTCTCATTCATAGCACAGTTGTGGGAAGTGCAATGACTGTTAATGTGATCCATCACATTATGATCTCTTCCTTGGAGGAAACACGGAAGACAGGGGAACAAGGGGCCTTTTCTGGCTGCAGTGTTGGGCTTGAAACTTGCCTTTATCACTGAGCAGGCTGCTTCTGCATTCATGCAAACACTTCTTATATCCATGTTGCCTGATAACAGTCCAGGAGAAGAGCTTTTTTTCTAAACTTGTCTTCAAAAAGTGTATTTTTTTTATTTCCATACTTTCTAAGAATTACCTATGTCTTTATAACATGGAGTGTATTTTGTAGACAGTGTCTAATTGAACAAACCTTTTAAGTTTGTTAATGAATTCTGAAAACCTTTGACTTTTTGATGTGGCATGGCACAAATTAACTTTAAAGTAAAATAAAATGAAATAAAATATAAAACGGTGTTATAGTTAACATGAGTATCCTTCAGACACCCGTGCTAACAGCTTGGCACACAGCCTGAGATGCTATGTGGAGGTAGAAAAATCTCTTAACCTGGGGCCCATGTGGATGTCCTCTGCTCTTGACAGGGTACTATAGTTCTGGACTTTGTTCCTTGCTTCCAGGAGTCAGCAGCTTCCTCTTCCATCCTCTTGCCATGATGTGTTACCTCACCACAGGCCTCCAAATAATGTGGCCAAGAATCTTTGGACAGAAACCTCAATAACTAGTAAATTAAAAAGAAAATAAAAACTCCTCATATTAAGTAGACCTTGGGAATTTTGTTATAAAAATGCAATTCCACACAGATGCAATAAAATCTACTGTTTAAAAAACTATTTATTAGGGGGAAGAGAGAGAGAGAGAGAGAGAGAGAGAGAGAGAGAGAGAGAGAGAGAGAGAGAGAGAGAAAATGGGCAGCAAAGGAACTCCAGATACATGAGCCACCTTGTGCATCTGGCTTTACGTGGGTACTGTGGAATCCAACTGAGTTCCTTCTGCTTTGCAGGCAAATGCCTTAACTGCTGACCCATCTATCCAGCCCCAGTTTAATTTTTATTGGACTTTTTTTTTTACTCATTTTATCTCTTTTGTTTAAAAGATTAAATTTTATTCCAAGGTTTTTTTAAAGCACGGATAGCCAGTTTTTTTTAAAGGAATGATAGATAGTCCACTTTTATTTTCTGTGTATCTACTTTAGGATTTGCAAGGTTTACCATCAATAAACATCACTTTAATTGTTATATCAAAACTTAATAGGGTGCTACAAATGCCTTATGTTGTTATATTTTATTTAAAATGCCTCTTTTGTGTTCCTGACATTCATTTTAAAAATATTTTTATTTAATTTGCAAATAGAGAGAGAGAGAGAAAAGAGAGATAGAATGGGTGTGCCAGGGCCCCCAGCCACTGCAAATGGTCTCCAAAAGCATGCACTACTTTGTGTATGTGGCTTTACTTGAGAACTAGAGAAGGGAACTTGGGTGGTTAGGTTCTTAAGGCAAGTGCCTTAACTGCTGAGCTATTTAACTAGCCTTGGCATACATTTTAGTTCTGTACGAATTATTCAAATACTGAAATACATTATTATTTTTTGTCATGTGTTAAGGAAAAAGTCTTAATGTTTATATGTTTTGAAACATCTTCCTGACATTTTTCTTTTTCCTAGCATAAATAAAAATGATTATCTAAGTTTTTAAAATAATTTATTTTGTCTTATAAATTATTTCAAGATATCCTATAGGGCACATCTACTGACAATAAATGCATTAAATAAGGTACAGAAAAAGTCATATCTTATTACATGGATTACCTTTTATATCTGTCCAGCTTTTTTCATTCCAATTCTTCAAACATTCACATCTCTTGAAATGTAGGTATTTTTGATTAACAGTTCACTTTGATTAAAGTGATATGATTTTCTTCTTTCCCACCTTAAGGAACAAACTATTATGGGACTAGCCCATTAATTTACCTAATCTTTTTAAGTTTTAGTTAAATAGATTATAATGTCTTCATTTGCAAGCCTTTTTGCGAATTATGTTTGTGATCCTAAATCATATAAAATAGTTATCTATGTCTTTTTCCAAATATATTTAAACATTGGTTACTCAATGTCACATAATAATTTTAGAAAGTTATACTATTATTGTTTATGAATAATAAAATTGATAAATATATATCTCAATTATTATGTTATTAGTCATTAATTGCTGCTGTGTAACAGAGAACCCTTAATTGATTAAATATACTATTTTACAAGTTGAAGAGTATGTCCTATTTGATTGCATATGATTTTAATAAACAAATTTGATTCAAATATGCTAAATTGACTACAAAAGCAATTATTAATAAGACTTTATTCCTATCAAATAAATATCAACTTTAAGTATGGATTAAACCACAAATATGTTTTAAGTTTCATTGCATGTCCAGGACAGTGGCACACACATTGTGGAATTAGTACCTATGTTAGCAGAGCAGAATCATGAGACCTTGTTTCTTCTTTCCATTCTTCCATGAGAATAACAATTGGTCAAGAAGTCACTGTCTGTAAAACAATAGATAGTCCTCCCTGTCAACCTCACCCTGCTGGTGGCTGGCTTGGACCTCCTTCCTCCAGATGATATGAAATAAACATTTTTGTTCAAGCTATCTTATCCATAGAATTCAGTTACTGAAGCATGATCTGACACAAACACCTAGGAAGTGTTAAGTGTTTATATATATATATATTTGGTATTACATCATGTTAGAAACACAACCTTTTTGAATAACAGGAAAATTTTACATAACTGAATAATGAATCTTGAATCTTACACAAAAATGTTAGCAGTATATACTATTTTCTCTTCCAGGAGGAAAGAGCTTGTCCTTTTTTGTAAACAAATGCTCTCTGGAGAATAGAATGTCTCATATCAATTACCCTTTGCAATATTGTGATAGTTTAGGGTGCTTGGGACACCAAAACTAAAGAGCAGGAGTGCCCTAGGATTTATATTTGCAGTCTGCACTTATCTCTGGCCTAACCGGTTTTTCAAAAACAACCTGAGCCCCTTCCTGAGTGGAGGTCTTCTCTTCTAGAATTTAGGCTTAATTTCCTAAACCAGCCTAGCCCAGACCAATCAGCATCTATCTGGAGCCAGAGGATATAGTTACTTGGAGGAGGCAAATTCCTCTTGGTCGGCCAGGGCAGACCTTTGAACCTCCAGACTAGACTCTTTTTCTCTCATGATGGGAGTCGCCTATACTTTTCTTAATCTAATAAAGCCTCTCTAAACCATATCCTCTCGTCTAAGAATCTAATGCTTTAGGTTTATCAGACAAGAAATTGGGACATTTGTAGGTATGTAGGAATTGGCAAGAAACATCAATATCCCCATTACAATATAAATATGGTTCTTAGTATATGTGTTTAAATCTTTTTCTTATTTAATCAGTTGGAATGGAGGCAGGAAATTTGTGTTTTCGGTGGGGATGAGAATTTTGACAAGAGTGAGTGAGCTGTCACTTATTTTGAGAAAAAATTATTTTAAGGTAGTAGATATGTTTCAATAAATATAACTTAATGAGGGAATATATTTATATTTTAGAAGTTAAAAAGCTAATATAAATTAACCTGTTTTTTTCTTGTCTTCATACAGAGTAGATATTACTCTTAAATAGCATTACAGAATACCATCAATTTAACTTGCACTCTTACATTACCCAACAACAGAGCAGTCTGAATCACAATGGAGTCTCCCATGATTAAGTCCTACTTTAGAAACCTAACGTTACTTCATCAGATCCAATGATCCAATGTATTCTTTTCCCAATGATCATTCTCCTTATCCTATCCTCAAACGACAAGACCTTGAAATTGTGACATGTTAGGGTGACTGGGACCTCCAAAGGTAACCTGGAGTGTCCTTAAACTTGGCCTTTCAGGCAGGTTCCACATTTCTCATGCCTGATCGCCTCCCCTTGAGTGGGAGCTGTCTCTAATTAGAGTTCAAACCTAATCCTGAAACTGATTGGTCAACCAACCAGCTGTCTCTCTGCTCACCAGGGCCAGGGAATATAGTCACTGGGGCAGGAAATTCCTTCCTCTTTTTTCCTAAAAGCTAGCCAAAAGAGAGACATCTGAATCTTCAGGCTCCAGGGCTAGGTATGACCCCCCCACCCCCACCCTTTGCCACAGTGGCTGTGGTGAGGGAGGGCTTGGGTTCTTTCCCACATGAATCTTTGTCCTCATGATGGGAGCCCTCTAATATCTTTCCTCCTTTTTCTTGTTTGATTGGCTAACACAGATTGGACATGGCTAAAACCTCCCCAACATGCTCTCTCACTAGTGGCTGGAGATCTCTGTAAATTCTCATTATCTAAATAAAGTCTCCTACTACGTTTTATCTTTTGGTGGTCTATAATTTTGATTCTTTAATTTTATAGAATAAGAAACTGGGTACTCTTTAAATTTTGTGGTGCATTGGAATAAGCTGGGAACTCCAACTTTCTGAGACCCCAGCTCTCCTGTTAGAAAATAACCAAAGGTTATGGTCTATGATTCATTGTTTTTATACTTTTTCTCAACTTATTACTTTTTTTATCTTTTCTGCTTAGCCCTTCTAAACACTTGCTGTATTTCTG
>PVHP010034721.1:0-19008 GCA_004024765.1 Zapus hudsonius
TTGTCACTTTGTTTCCTATTTTTATTCATCTGCAGACCTGTGTCATTCATTCCTGAGCTGACATTGTTAAGCTTAGGCTTTTAAATTTGTGTTATAGTTGATGATCCAATGTCTCATATACCTGTCCTCCTGTGCAGATTATGCACTGTTTAGTGAGGCCTTCTGCTTTCTTCAGAGGCACACTTCCCTGGCTGTATGAGAGATGCTGCACCTCCAGAGCGAGTGTGACAATAGTGTGTAGGTAATGAACTCTCATCTGTTAGACAGGAGCATGGTGACTTCAATCATGAAGATTGAAATAAGATCTTTATTTCTTATTTCCCCCCATGTGTACCATCACCTCCCACTCCTGGGGGGAGAGAGCAAATGTTTACAAGATGTTGCTTAAAATTTTGTTACTATGGATCCTCTCAGATTCATTCATCAATATGAGCTAACTCTCTGCCTGCCTAAACCATTGCAGAGGCTGGAGGGTCGTGCTCAGAGGAATTTTCAAAAGTTCAGGATGGAGTCTCAGGCTGGCCTTGAATTCACAGAGTTCCTCCTACCTCTGCCTCCCGAGTGCTGGGACTAAAGGCATGTGCCACCAGATTTTATCTAATTGGGTGAAAAAAGGTACCAAGTATCACTGACAATTTACAAACACACAGACAAAAATGATGTAATATCTTAAGATTTTAGAGAAGAATGGGATCTCCAGGGGCATGCTAGGCAGAGATAATCACTGCAGATTTTCTGTTGTCACCACCTTTTTTTTCCCAAGTTCAATTAATATTTATTTTGAGAAAGAATTACAGATTGGAAACTATTCTTTCAAGTTCCAACTTTGTTTTTTTATAAATTATATCTTTATTATCCATATTTACATATACTGAATGAGCAAATAATGTGTTGGTATCCCAGATCCTCTGATTTCCCTCTTACCTGTCCCTAATCAGCTGGATATCCTCCTCCATGGGCAAACTGGGTCAGTCCATAGGGTAGGATAAGCCAGCGAGACAGACACCAACAATTGTCACCACCTTTAAATGACAATTCGCAAGTTGATCCTGATTGGGCACTGGTCATTATACACTGATTACTCTGTGCCCTTTAACCAGTGATTGTTATGTGCAACCACGAGTGGAAATGTGAACCTGGATGCTTCCTAGACCCTTTCGCTGGGGAAGAAATGAACTGATTTAACCAGGTGATATGCCAAAGTCTTTCCTATTTTGGCACATACTGCTTAAAGATAAACATTTCTAATGTGCATGACCATGTTTGGTAGAACATGACCTCTATGCACATATGAAACACAGGAGAAACATTTTATAATCAATCTGATAAGGGCAACCATATGTGTATATGTATGCATCATCTATATGTATGCTTATGTAGAGAAGTATTGGGAAATATTGTAAGAGAATTTTTAAAAAGCAATTTCCACCTAGGAAGTTTATTTCTGTGTATATTTTTTTCCTTCCCTATTTATACACTCACCACTGCAAACACCAGATGCTTTTCATCACTTTTTGAGCCTGGCTTTACATGGATTCTTGGGAACCAAATCTGGACCAGTGGGCTTTGCAACCAGGAGCCTTTAATTGCTAAGCCATCTCCGAGGTGCTAGAGTGCTTTTTCTACAGTTGTCATATTCACATCATTGTGTTCTGCAGAATGTACCCTGTGTGCTAAGGCCTGCAGTAGCCATGGTCATGATCCAGTCCCTTTTCTCAAAATATCAGTATTCTGAGAGTCAGGTAAATATATAATCATTGAACAATTTGATGAATATCATAATGAAAAAATGTATGTATATATGATAAAAAATTTTATTATAAAAATAGGTCTGCCTTATCACACTTCTCCTCCTATCCTAACTCAGTCTTTCCCACTCCTGTAGGAAAACACTAGATATTATGTCTTTTAGAAAGTTATTTTTCCTAGTTTTCAATTCCAGGACTGTGGAGAATGTGTGAACATTCCTTAGTATTGAAATGAAACTTTTCATAGGACAACCTCTCTGGTGAATCACACCACTCACTTCTCTCTGTGAAGATTAGGAGGGCATTGCTTAAAGCGCCATAATGGCTTTCCTGCCTCCCCACCATATACAGAACATGAAAAACACCATTAAAGCAGAAATCTCACTCATTAGGATTTAGCTTTGCTGTGAACTTTCCCTAATATTGCTGTAACTATGCTGTGTCTCGAGTCCCACAGACCTCAATTTCCTTCTGAAGCCCCTGCGATCTCCCACATACTTTCTACAACTAAAATATACGTTGTTTATTTTTCCATCTTCAACCTGTAACCCACAACCTGTTCACTTTCTTTCCAAAATTAAGCCATGTAGGACATTTTTGTTTCCAAAAGGAAAAAAAAAAAACATGGTCATACAAACAATAGTTTAACTATATGGTCCCATTGTAGAAACACCAGGAATAATAACAAGTAAAATAAATGAATGAATAACAATGAGGGATACATTCTACAAAAGACATGGAAGGGACCTATGAGTTTCAGGTTGTTGGAAGGTTGGGGAAGGGTTGTTCAGAGGGCTACTTTCAATGAGAGGACTTATATGGACAAAGGAATGGAAGTTCCATCTTCTCATTCTGTATATTCTCAGTGCTTCATGCACTCTAAATGTTGGCTAAATGGAGAAGTCGAATTATGAGACATAAACCAGGAATGTCTATAGTTTTGACTAGCTTGCACAGAGTGTGGGAGATAAAAGAGAAGTGAAGCTGCGTTCAAGGGATATCAGTGTAGCTAAATTCATCCCAAAGTATTTGAACATTATGGACAATGGGGGTCATGTAATTTGTTAAACAGATGAGAGATGCCATCAGAAAAGGATGTGCTCTGGAGAGGGGAGTGGCTGAAAGTCAAGCATTGTAACATGACTGTGATTCAGGTGAGCTGTAAGAAGGTTATGATGTATGTGGGGATCTTGGGGTAATTTATTCCAATTTCTTTGTTCAGAAATAAATAGCAAAAGTAACATGAGGTAATGGAACTAAGTTTTTATTGCATTCCTTAGAATCATAGGGGTGAGATCCAAATCTAGGAGTATTGGGCCAAACACGGCAGGAGTGAATCTAACCCAGGAATGAACCTAACCACTCAGTGAAGTTTGGAGCTTGAACCAAGTCAGTTATCAGATGTACTGGGAGCATTTAAATGCCAAGACTACATTTTTAAAGACCTACAAAACTATCTAAATGCTATCTAGAATAAATATATTATTTTGCTTGTGATAATGAAACTTGAAGGGAAAAATATTTAAAGCACAGGAGAAAAGCAACTGTATCATAGGTTATACCATGAGACTTGATTTACTGTTTTAATAGTGAATAAATTATAACTAGTAAATGTAATATAATGTACCTACTTGTCACTTTTTATACTTCCTGATTTATACATTAATAAATTTCTTACATAAAATGACTCTACAGGGCATGTAAAGTGGCACGTTCATATAATTTTAACTCTGATAACATGGTCCTGTGTAACAGAGGCATCTGGATAAAATGATGTATTGAGAAATTCTTTGAGTGCCTTTTCATTCATCAGAGTCTCCCAGTAAAATAACACAAAGAGGGAGGGAGGGAGAGAGGGAGGGAAGACAGAGAGGGAGAGGGAGAGGGATAGGGAGAGGGAGAGAGAGAGAGAGAGAGAGAGAGAGAGAGAGAGAGAGAGAGAGAGAGAGAGAGAGAGAGAGAGAGAGAGAGAGAGAGAGAGAGAGAAAGAGAGAGAGAGAAAGAGAGAGAGAGAAATGGACATGACCACTGACAGCTTCAGCCCTTTTCAGTTAAAACCAGAGCATATAAACCAAAGAAAATAAATTCAGGATTTTCCAGCTTTCTAATTATACTTCCTTGTGTTATATTCTAATCACAACATCTTGAAGGATTTTTCTTCTGTGTGTCATCTATGTGTATTCATCCAACAGTGTAGTATAATATCAGGGACCTGAGCAGGACTGGAGCAGTGAGCAGAAAAATATTACAATGTGGATCTTACCCAGAGGAAAATGAGTGTCTGCTTTTACTGATTAAAAATTGGAATACCATCAAAGTAGGAGTCAGTTGTAGTCAGCCACACACGGCTGGGATGATCCTCCAAATCAGGTTGTTATGGGAGGAAGGGATTTATTGAAGCTACAGATCCAGGGGAAGTCCATAATGGTGAAAGAGGCTGGTCCCCTTTCTCCAGTCCAAGCACAGAGACAGAAGCCATCACTAACACCACACATACAACCGCAATCAGGCAGAGGGAAAAGAAAGATTTCCTTCCCATTTCTATAGTCTTAGAGTAGGGTCTTGCAAACCTTCTCCATATTTGTTGACTCTTTAAGACTCTGGAATTTACTTCCTGCACTGTTTCTAGCGCCCCTGAGATTCCTTACATCCTGTCCCCTACTGAGAGGGCTGCCTTCCTTTAAAAAAACCTCAGAAACCCACCCAAGATTACTAGCAGGTCAAGTTAACAACAAAATTTAACCACCAAAGAAGCCAAAAGTGAGATGTCAGTATTTCATTTGGGAAAAGTCATATTTCAAGTTTTTGTACTCTTCAAAGGGGAGTGTTGGCTATGATGGTAAAAAAAAATGTTTTATTAAGTTATGAATACATGACCAAAATTTTGAATGTAATTAGTGGTAATAAAGAATAGTATATCAATTTTGGAATACTTTGATGTCCTATTTCAAAAAAAAAGAAAAGAAAGAATGAAATGAAAGATGAAAGAAAAGAAACAAGTAAAAAGAATAACTATCTTATGAAGTTATGATGAGGGCCAAATGAGTTGATAGTTTGACATTTAAAAACTTAAAAGGAATATCTGGCACATAATATAAGTATGTATACATTTTATTGATAAAACTGTATAAATGAAGGTCTGCATATTGATTCAGGATATAATGCTAGCACTTGGTAAGCCAAGGCAGGATGATCTCAAGTTGTGGCCAACTAAAATACTGAGACCCTGTCTGAAGAAATAAAATCAAACAAGCAAAACAAGAACTCCTGATATACAATAAAATCAACATGAAACAACCAGTACAACAGAAAGTTTAAAATGGCCAACAAACATTATTAAACATTTCAAAAAGGAAAGAAAACATAGTCATGAACATATAAGCTATCCTACCTGATGTGCAATAAACGAAACCAAATTAAGCTCAAAATCATACTCACATAAGCAAAACATAGGAAGACTGATATTGTCTAATACTATTGAGGTTAGTTGTTTATTATTACTGTGAATATAGCCATTTTAATAATATATCAACATTTATTGTTAAAGCTGAACATTCGGACTCAGTACTTGTACTTCTAGTAACATACCCCAGAAAAAAATCTTATAAATTTCATTGTCAATGGTACCTTTGTTCCAAAAAGGAAAAACAGCAGAATAATACCTAGAAACACAACAAATTATATGTATATAATATATATAAATTAAACAGGAAAATACAAATATAATTTATGAAATATTTATGATACCATGGATGTTACATAGCTAACATTACAAGGAATGAACATAGTTGAATTTGAAAAAAATAATATGAGTAGAGGAAGCAAAAAGCCAGCCAAAGAAAATTGCACATTGTATCATGACATTTGTATGAATTTCACACAAATACAAAAAGATCTGAATAGCATATTTGTGTATATAGTTATATGGAAGTTCTAAAATCCTACAATAATCACAGTATGGGGATTTCTTCAAACCTAAAAACAGAACTCTCACCTATACCTCTACTGAGCATATACCCTAAGGACTCTACCTTTTACTCTAGTGATATTTTCTCTTATCTACATGTGTTGCTGCTCTATTCACAATAGCTAGAAAATGGAACCAGCCTAGATGCCCATCAACTGTTGAATGGATAATAAAGATGTGGTACATTCACACTATGGCATTATATTCAGATATAAAATTTCATAAAATTATGAAAACTACAAGAAAAGATGCAGATCTGGAAAACATTATGCTAAGTAAAGTATCAGACTCAGAAAGACAAACACCATGTGCTCTTTCTCATATGCTTTGAATATTCAGATTTAAATATGAGTGATAGAAGTTTAAGGACAGTTAGTGCCTAAGGAATACAGAGTTATAAGATCAGAGCATAAAGCATAAAATATATTTATTATTAAGATTTTAAATGAGAGTTAATTACTGTGCTTCAAATCTTCCATGTAATGTATATATCCTTTGGCATCCATCAAACATGTACTTATTTATACTTAACCCTAAAAGACATATGGAACAGTAAGGGTTTCTCTTCATTGCAAGGAGTTGCTGGTGAATGTCAGGCATGAGATACAGCCCTTCCACAGAGAACAGTTGTTCATAGTGACATATCTTTTTGCATCTGTGGTAGCAGATGCTTTTAAAAGCAACAGAGGCAGCAGTGGTGGGCGGTAGTCGAAGCAAGTGCTTATTCATATGCTGCTGTGTGAAATGGATCAACCCCCATCCTTTCAGACACACTTAAGAACAATCTAATCTCAGCCAAGATGGAAATATCTGAGACCACTGAATTGTCATTGAGAGAGCTTCCACCACGAGTGTTTCAATGATAAAGTGAAGCATCTCTTTCATCCATCTAATAATAGTCTTGGAAAGGAAGCTTTGAGATCCCACTCTTTTATGGGGTCTAAGGGAAGCAATACTATAAAGCTGATATTCTGTACCCTTGCCAACAATCTGCTGCGAGGCAGCTTTCTCATGAGGAGTGAAATACAATGAAGACCTGACCAGTAGCCCAGATGCTTACTGCCAATGGTCAGGTATGCCTGTCTTCTTCCACAAAGGAAAATCAGGTGTTCACTCAAAACCACACCTTTGGCCACGCCATACTCTTGTCTTTATACAGGAAAATATCTAGGCTCATAGTTCATGAAACAGTCAATCCTGCCATTGTAAGATTGTAAAATATTAAAATTTAGCTGTTAAGGGATTCATTTATATTTAGACAGTTATAGATATGTGTATATCCAGTTATAAAATTGGCCCATCATTCATTGCCATTATATATATTATAGTGTAGTTCTTTATTTACTTATTATTTTGGGCAACAATGACTCTGCTTAGTTTCTCTTAAAATAACTTTGTCCCTTTCAAGTTTAGTATAATTCTGTTCCCTGCAATCCAAATCCCTGATTAGCTTAATGAATCTTCTTAAAATACAATGCTCTTTGCATTTCCCCTTTTACTCAAGATCCTATTCTGGCTTCTGACAACTGATTCAATTAAACTTCAGCTGCTTAAACTAGAATTTAAGGTTGTAGCTCATTTCAGTTGATCTTGACAGTCAGATTTCTTCCTTTCATTGGTCATACCTGAGTTTGAATTATAGTCCTCTTTTCTCCTGGGTTACAGTAAGTTTTAGTCAATACCTATTGTGTATTTTGAGAGCACGGGCACTGAGTAAATGCAGACTTTTGAAAGCTGCTTCTACTTGAAATAATGCCTAAATTATTTTTCAAAATAATTAATAGATTTCTTTGCAACTTAATACAGATATGGCATGAATTCAAATATTGATGTATACCTAGTTTTAAAAGTAAAATTACATTTTTTATGAAGCAGAATTGTCCAATTATTCTTAAATTCTTATCCTTGCTCCATCTCCCTTTAGGGAAAAATATTGGTTTTATATTAGAGAAAAAAATCATGATAAGAATAACTCATAGAGGAAATAAATATAGTAAAGGCCTGGCTGGGAAGAGGAGAATGAGGAAGAAAAATCTGCTCTGTCAGACTTCCAAAGATGGAATGTCTTTGCATTCAAGTTACAATTTTGTATCATGGGTCAAGGGAGGAAAGACTTTCAATTAAAGCACACACACACACACACACACACACACACACACACACACACACACTCCAGACCTTCTCTTAATTGTTCTTTGAAAAAGTGATATTTCCATTCACTAAATATTTACAAAAGGAAATAAAATGATGAGTTCTAGTATAAGGAAAGGAATAAGCAGCTCTTAAGAGCCCAAAGCATGTGATTTACAGAAGGAACATGACCTGTGTTCATGAGAACACAGGTTCTCACTGCCTGATCTTAGTGCTTTTAAAAATACTGACCATTTGTTTTCATTTACTTAGTGAGAGACCCTTGATTATTCCAGGTTGTAGGTTTTGTTTTATTTGTATATGGAAATTACAAGGCTCCCAGGCCCATAGTGAAATACTCTTCATTTCTTTTACTGATTATTAAGGAGTGATTTTTAGAATTATGTGGTGAATGCATTTCCGTTTTCTCACAATGTTATTTCACTTTAGTTAATTGTTGGTGTTGTTGCTGTTTTTGTTCTTCATGCTAGGGATTAGGCCAAGGCATGCCTCTGCACTAATATACACCCCTGCTTAATTTACTTTTTAAACATTGAGCCATTGTCTTTCAAGTTTAACTTCTAAAATCATAAATGTATCATACAGTTGTGCATCCTGTGGATATTATCAGGGAAAGTGGGTCAAAAGTTAGCATTTGTCTTGAAAAAATACATTGATAAAAAAGCAGACTATAAAATTTGAAGTGCCCCCCAAAAAATATTGAGTATATTGAATACTGAATATTCTTTACACTAAGGCTACATGATGGAAAAATAGGAGATTTTAGTATTTTGCAATATAAATTTTGGCAGTAGGTAACAAATATATACAAAAAAAACGCATCTGACCCTTACTGGGGACTCGTGGGATGGATTGAAGTGAATGAGAGACCTGTGAATGGTTTTTCATGCATAGAGTAAGAATGAAATTGAGAACTAAGAGCTATGTTCACTCCAAATGAACTATTATGTTCAGATAGCTTGTGGTTTCTTTACACATTCACTGTTTCAATAGAGGTTCATTCTTTTCAAAACATGAGACAGAAGCGATTGAACACAACAGTAAGATACGTCAAATTCTTCTGGGTTGGTTTCTAATGGGCTGCTTACTGAAGCCCAACTTGCATAGCACCTGTGAAATGCTTTAGTTCAATTCTCTTTATACGTTCCCACCAAGACAAACACAAAAGAAGGGTCTGTGTGTGCTGTAGTCAGCCACACGCCGCTGGGATGAATGTCCAAACAAGGCACAATTTATGGGAGGAAACTATTTAAGCTACAGATCCAGGGGAAGTCCCATAAAAGTTAAAGAGGCTGGTCCTTTTTCACAGGTCTGAGCAAAGAGAAAAACCCATCACCAACACGACAAACACAGAACAGCAAACAGGCAGGAGAATAAGGAGAGAATTCTTTCATCTTTATAGAGCCCTAGGGTGGGGTCTTGCAATTCTATCCCAGACTTAATGGCTTCCTGAGTCTCTGAAATTTCCTTCTTGCACTGCCCACACAGGAAAAGATATTTACTTCTAGCTCTTTTGAGCTTCCTTACATCCTGCCCCCTACTGAGAGGCTGCCTTCCTGTGACCATCCACAGAGACCCACACAAGAGTTATTAAAAAGGTCAAGTTGACAACAAAACCTAACCATCACATTGTGTAAGGATCATGTTGTGTGAGATCAGTACTGAATGTCACAGAGTAACAAGTGTGGAGATTGATTTTATCCTAAAATTCCATGCTAATTTTACATGCCAAGCTTAGGTTACACATATTTTCTGAATGATATATTTCTCTGCATATTTTTAAATGTCTTTGTGGTTCTGGAAAATGTTGCTGAATGAACTCTCTAGCATGCACATACTGCCCTTCATGTACCATGGATGGAAATGCACAACTTAATGGGTTCCTGAGGACCTGATGATGCTCATTCTCTCTCTCCACCTAGATAAAAGAGCCACTTCCTCCCTCTCACCTCTAGAAATCCTTGAACACATCTTCACTTTGCTATTTTGTAGGACTTCATACTCCACATGCATAAAATATGCTCACTGAATTTCCTTCCTTCTCCCTCCTACTGCCATGGTGAGTGGCTCCTTCCAAGCACTCAGTTTCTTAAGCCAGGAACTTGGGAATCATCTCATTCTCTGTCAGCCCCCACACTCTGTCAGCAACAGAGTCCTACCACATATGCCTCCATCTGTTATTCTCCCCTCTAACTGACATAGCTTTAATTTAGCCATTTGGCATCCCTTGCCTGAATTACATTAGAAGAACCTTTAACTTGTCTCTCTGCTCTCTTTTCCTCCAACACATCATTCATTTATGGCTCTCCATTACTTTCATAGATTCTAACTTCCCATCCTATTCAAGCTCATTCCTGCATCTTTCAGCATCTTTCCATTATCTCATAGGTTCAGTTTGCCCATTACTCCACATATGACACAAGGGTCATGAGGTCAACATTTTTCATGTTCTGGCCTTTCATGTGTGTGTCTATATATATATATATATATATATATATATATATATATATATATATATATATATATATATATATATATATATATATATATATATATATATATATATATATATATATATATATATATATATATATATATATATATATATATATATATATATTCATGTATATTTTTTTGATGCCTTCTCTCCTGTCATAGTCAGCCACATGCTGCTGGGATGAATCTCCAAACCAGGCACAATTTTGGGGAGGAAAGTATTTATTGAAGTAACAGACCCAGGGGAAGTTAAGGAAAAAGGCTGGCTCCGTTTTACAGAAGCAAGCAGAGAGAGAAACCCACCACCAGCACCTCAAGCAAGCACACTGTAACACTGTAACTCACAAAATACAGAACTGCCAGACCTGGGGTTTTGCTGCTGTTTTGTTTTGTTTTGTTTGGCTGCTGTTTTGCATATGTATCCCTAGAATTTTGCATCCAATTTAGAAAGGGTGTCATGACCCCAGGAGGCCAGGCCAAAGATATACTTCCTCCATCCAGAAGCCTGGAGACTATTAACAATATAATAAACACAATTATAATACATTTATTGGGGGGCATTTATTCAAAGCTATCACATCTCCCTTCTCTGAATAGTTAATTACTGTTATT
Source organism: Zapus hudsonius (assembly GCA_004024765.1). NCBI lineage: Eukaryota > Metazoa > Chordata > Mammalia > Rodentia > Dipodidae > Zapus > Zapus hudsonius. The sequence goes on from PVHP010034721.1 coordinate 10,975, forward strand.
ATTTGTCTTTAATTTGATGAAGAAACTGTTAAGAATGATTTCTTCTGCTAACAAAAAAGAAATCCCAATAGTTTTTTTTCTACTGCTTCTCTTGTAATTTTTTGACTCTGTGTATTATTGAGTTTTGAATAGAAGTAGACTTGATTAAGGTTTGATCAAAAGTGGCATTTCTCCTTTAATATATACTCTAAGTAGATTTATACCTTTTTGCTATACCATAATAGTATTATAAACAAATAACTCAAAATACAATTTAATCTAGAATGTGGAGGTGGTAGAGTACTTTCTTAGCCTGTCGGAAGCTCTACATTCTATACCAAGCTCTGAATAAAAACTCTAATAGGTACTTCATCTTCAGGGGGAAAAATGACTATAACACATATAGAATAGTTCCCCAAGCCCTGTTTCCATCATGTTAGATGAGACGTGCCTCCTCTTTGTTCACATGCATCCCATGGCTGCCTAGCATGCAGTAGTGAGGATGCATTGCAGCTGTTCTTTCATCTGCATAATAGATTTGATAGCACATGCTGAATTTCATGCCTGTGTTTCTAATTCTCAGTACAGTGTCCAGCACATTGTAGATACTTAGTAAACATTTACCCTGGATGATTGAATAGGTGAATGAGTTTATAAAAGAGAGATTTGTTAACAGTCTTTATGAGCAATTACTATGAGCAGATGACTTACTACACATACACACACACACACACACACACACACACACACACAAAAGAACATCAGCACCCCCACAGACACACACATGCGGTTTTTCAAAGTAGAAAATAGGTTAAATTAAAGGGAGCATACAAAGAGGGGAAAGGGGAATAAACAAACAAACAAACCAAAAAGGTATGAAGATACCATAATAACGCATAATTCTTTGTAAGCTAATTAAAATTTAATTAAGGCAATTTGTAGTCATATCAAAACAAATTAAATGTTTCCTATACCTGGAGTGTATTTTCTGTTAACTTTTAGAATATTATTGAAATATTCCTCAGTATTATCATATATGTTGATGCACACTACAAATGTCTTTCTATAGAACAATGATTTTTGACAATATAAGCAAGAAGTTACTCGCTGATTTGTGCGATTATTCCTATTACTCAAAGTTTTGTAATAGAATGAATGGGAAAATACTATTGAAGATGGACACTGCTTCCCACTGCCAGAGCAGTGTTTGTTATCTGACTTTTGTTTCCCCCCAAGAATTTCTCTCATAAGTTTTCATTATAATGAATTCATTCCTCACAATTCTGTGTAATCTGAAAAAAAACACTAACAGACAATATCCTTTTTATAGTACCAAAGATATAACTAGGTAGGATATGTACACATACACATATGCAAATGTTCACATATACACAGAGATGCATATGTACAGCATATGTGAAAACAAAACAAACATGGGTAACAAATACATTAGTAATGGTGAGAAATAAATAGATTATAATATTATAGGCACATGTATACATCTATAAATGCAAAAATAAGGTAGCTAAGCTGGGCATGGTGGCATACCCCTTTAATCCAAGCATTAGGTAGGCAGAGGTAGAAGGATCACCAATGTCACCCTGAGACTACATAGTGTATTCCAGGTAAGTCTGGGGTAGAGTGAGACCCTACCTTGAAAAACAAAAACCATAAAAACCAGTAAGGTAGCTAAAATCCCATGCATAGGGCTGGAACTATAGCTCAGCAGTAAAAAAAACAAACAAACAAAACAACAACAAAAAACAACAACAACAACAACAACAACAAAGAAAACTTGCTTTCAAATCCTACCAGCCTTGGTTCAGTTCACATGCCACCCACAAAGCCTGATACAAAATGTAGCATACATGTTTGGTGGTTATTCACAGCTGCAAGAGGTTCTGGCACACACACACACACACACACACACACACACACACACACACACACACGCATACAAAGTATAAATACAGAGATGAAAATTTTAAAACATGGTAAATTCAGCCCAGTCATCCTGGCCCAAGTGTGTTGTTACTGATGGGTGCCATGCCTCTGGATCATCTCCCCCACCACGGCTCTCACAGTCTTTCTGCCCCCTCTTCCGCTCACAACTGATCAGAGAGGGGGAGGGGGGAATTGGAGAATTTGGGATAACAACTCATGGTTTGCCCACTAAATAATGTAACTCATTATGGATAATAAATTTATATTTAAAAAAAACATGGTAAATTACTTGCAATATTTGTACAAACAAATGTTCAAAATAAGAATATTTGACTCATACAATCAACATTTCCATCCATGACCTCCCCTTTACCAGCCAGCCAGTGTACTCTCTCATCTTCGTGCCCACTCATTCTCTCCACCTTAATGTTCTCTAGGTAGTAACAGACCAATTTCAGACACTTCCCTGTTTTCATCTGCCTGAAAAATTTTCTTCAAGATTCAGTATAATTATCATCTCTTCCATTGAGCACTTCTTGATTCCTTTTGTACACATTTAGAAGCTTACAGGCTTCTTCCTCCACAAACAGAGAAATGAAAAATGTATTCCTGTATTCTTTGAATAGGACAGAAGGGAAAGAGAGAAGGAGGAAGGGAAGTGAGGGAAAGGGGAACAGCTACTCTGTGCACTTCTTATGCCATAAGTACATAATAAGCATGAAATGTGAGATGTGTAACATAGATGAATGGTGTGTCATTAATAAAACAATTGGGAAATAAGAAGAGAAAGTGCTAATAAGTTGATACAGGATGATCACAGTAGACTTCATTGAGAAAGTGGCCTCTGAGATAACATGAGGAAGGGAAGCCAGCCAGGAGAGAAGAGTCTCCTAGGAGAGAGAGCAGCCATGGTGAAGGTCCTAGGTAAGGTCTGTGTCTTGTTTTGCCTTGACATTTTCTAACTGGTCTACTGTGGGACCTAAGAAGAGGTATTATTTCCCTCAGGGGATTCTAGTATTTGTTTGCCCAGAATTGGGATCTACTCTACAGGCTTAGGGATAACCATAATTATCTCAAGAATCTACAGTTTGTGGTAGAGTAATATTTGATCACAAGTACTTCTTCACCTTGCAAGGTATTACAGGTGTCTTGTACACAGAATATCATGAAAAACTTACTTTGCTTATTGAACTTGAAAATTGGAGGTCTGTATAAAGCTTCCTGGTAAAATCCATGTTTGATGAATGAGGGTCACTTAGAAAAACATCCTTGAGAGAAGTGTAGAAAGCATACTAGTACTCCATGGGAACTGGAGGAGGGGGACTTTGAAAAAACATGAGGAACTGTAATTAACTCAATGTTAGTAGAGAGTTACAGGAGATGCATTTGAAGTGTGGAGAAAGATAAGACCACAGAGAAGCTTGTATGGATTGCTAAGGAGAGCAGATTTTATGTGAATATATGGGACAATGGACATCTTTAACCTGCTTAGCTCAAATGCTTATTTTCAGTGCTTGTGGCAAACATGAATGAAAAGTTATCGAGCTTAGATTAATATGGCCAATCATGAGAGTGTAAATTAGTCCAGCAGAGAATTGAATGATTTTGGTCCTAGTCAGGGACATTTTGTGGAGGTGATCAGTGATAGGCTGAGAAATAGCAGACATCCTGATAAGGTCTAGTTAAACCAAACTGTGAAGAGATGATTGAGCATAGAAAAGCAAGCTATAGGCAGATTTGAATAATTCCCAGGGTTCTGACATGAGCAAATATGGAGATGATGGTGTTACATGATGAAGCAGTGGAAAGTTGCAAGAACCCTTCTCCAGGACACAAGTTTGGAGCTTGTCACAAACTGAGTTGTAGCTAGTGCAGAGAGATGATAACCCTCAGTCGGAGTGAAGAATGCCATTTTTTCCCCAACCTTCATCATGACAGAAAAGCACATGCTAATGTGAGTTTTTTTGATGGACACAAACTACATTATTTTGCTGTGAACATTATAGACAATGTTCAATTTTCCAGAAAAGGTATTCAGAACCCAGGACTGCCTCTTCAAGAATATTTAAATATTAGTTGAATTCAAACTTCCAAAAATTATCTTTTAGAATATATATTATCTATACCTTTGTCCAAAGAAGAAGAAATTAAAGATATTAATTTTGATATAGGTTAGTGTGACTTTTAAAGAAGTTGAGGTTTTCTTTTACTTTTTACAGGTAATATTAGCTTAGGGAAAAATGTGGCCTTACAAACTTCATTCCTAAGATATAAATTATGTGTCAGCTAAAGTGCAGGTGCTTTTGTGCCTTTTGCTGAAGAAAAGCACTATTGGGGATGATAGAGTCGTCATGAAAGAAAGCTGAATGGAGAGTGAAAGAGAGAGAGAGAGAGAGAGAGAGAGAGAGAGAGAGAGAGAGAGAGAGAGAGAGAGAGAGAGGTGAAATCTGTTCTCTCTGTTGACTTGCCACATGGCTTTGAGCCCATTATTCCCCTCCCCAGAGCTCACTTTCTTTCCCGGTGAATAAAGGAGTTGGTTGAATAGCTAATTGAGTGACTTTCGAGCTATCATATTCTGTGATTCTCTAACACAGCTGCTCTGAGAAGTGCTCATAGTCATCCACTGTTCGTAAGGAGCTTTGTGAATGACTCAGAATTTGCCAGCCTGGAACATAAAGAGAAACCATTATTGTAGGCTAGCATTTTCAATAAGAAATACTAGAGCAAATGGGCAGTGCCATCACAACAGCCATATTCATGGGCATTTTTTTTCCTCACTGTAGCATCTGGCTCTCTTCTGATGCAACAGAAACCGAACATTTGTTTTCATGTTAAGGATCCTACTCTTGTTCCAAGAGGGTGTTTGTATCTCTATTGGTATTCAATTCTTTTACAGAATGACTGTGTTTGAAGAAGAGCATAACATGGTCCAAGATTGGAAAACAGTTTTCCTCAGCAGTATTTGAAATATAACATCACCTAAGCTGTACTAACCCAACTTAAAGTTGTAGGGTACCCATATTGGGGATCTCATTTCTTTCAAGAAAAGAATCTGTACAGTGATTCCTAATTCAATTCTCTCTCTCTTTCTCTCTCTCTCTTTATCCATCTATATATATATATATATATATATATATATGTGTGTGTGTGTGTGTGTGTGTGTGTGTGTGTGTGTGTGTGTGTTTTGAGAGAGAGAGAGAAAGAAAGAAATAGGCAGATAAAACTAGAGTATTAGTGCACCAGGACCTCTTGCTATTACAAAGGAACTCAAGACACATGTGTCACTATGTGCATCTGGATTTACATAGGTATTGGGGAATCAAATATGAGCCATCAGACTTTCAGTCTTTGCAAGCAAATGCCTAAAACTACTGAGCCATCTCTCCAGCCAGCTATGTTAATACCTTTTGTTTGGATATCACAGTTCTTGCTCTGTTCATTTACCATCTTCAATTACTGTTAATGATTTCATGATGATCAATTTATCATTAACTGCCTAGTAGGTAAGAAAAATAGTTATCATGTTAATAGTTGTTAAAATTAAAAGAAAAAATACATAACTCTACAATTCTTCCACACTATGTATATGATAACATCTATATGGCAGATAACACTGTCAATAAATTAGACTTCAGGTATGTTTATAAATCTGTCGTGACAACATAACCATTCATCTAGCTCACACACATGTTCCATCTGAGATATTATTCCACTGAAGGCTAAGAACTTAGCCTGCACTGCTTTTTTTTTTAAATATAAGCAGTAGACACAAGACCCCTGGGTTAGAAAAAACATTATTCATAGCATATTTGTATATTTGTAGCATATATAGCAATATGAACATTAATTATCATGTAGATGTTGGCTGTGATTTGCCCAGAGTCCCAGAGTCCCAGTGTGGTTATGGCACACAATGGTTTCGTTGAATGAACATTAATTAGCATATAGATGTTGATTTCAGTTGGTCCAGAGTGGGGGGAGGAGTGACACAAGGGTTTAGTTGAATGCTCCACACACAGTAGCTTTGAATAAAAACCAAGAATCATGTTTGGACAATTCATTTTTTTTGTCTGTTACTTGTGCTAAAGGAAATAATATATTCTCAAGACTCCTCACTAGAAATTTTCCCAAACATACCCTCAAAGTGGTCAGTGTGTTACACTAAGCTCTCGGCACAGGGCAAATTTCCTCTCCCAGTATTCAAAAGACTGGCGAAATTTGGCCTAGGCTTGGTTGACTTAGTTCTACTGATCATGGTCAGGCTTGGTTGAGCTTTCCTGGTGTTGATGTCAGGTAAGGTGTCACATCTAAGATAGCTGTCTCCTGTCTAGTGTCTTATTGTCTGACAGGCTAGGTCAAACTTGCTTACATGGCTCTTATGTCAGAGGTTTAAAGAGGAAGAGAAGGAAATCACCCAGAGGTACAGGATATAACTGTTAGCACATTGTTTTATCTGCATTTTATTGGCCAAAGCAAGTTATGAGCCAAAATACATTAAAGAGATAGATATTAGACCTCACTTATTAGTAGAGGAATTACAGAGAATTGTGACCATTGTTTTCAGTGCATCAATCACATCTGAATCAAAAATATAAAGGAACTTGGGAAAGGGACAGTATACAGACAAGATGGAAAAGAGGAGACAGGGGAAGGGGGAGGGATACATATAACTTAAAAACACTTTGAATAAGTCATATAGAAACCTCCCCCATTTAAGCTCATTAAAAGAAATTTTAAAAAAGAAACAAAGACTCAAAAATATGTGCATGTAAAATTAGACACTATTTACTCCCCCAGAGCCTTAACTTTCTCCTTGGAAGATGAGGATGGAACTTTTTACTGAAGAGTGATAAGTACAGACAAGAAACAAGTGTGATAACTTGAGCATCTACTGATACATATGGACAATAATAAGATCAGCTGTCATTGCATTTTAATTTCAGTCATTTTTACTTTTATTTAGCCTGTGATGAATTTTCAGGCCTTCCATGCTTTTTATTCTTATCTTTTATCAAACCTTCCAAGCACGTTTGTTAATGCTAGCTTTACTTCAAATCCAGATCTCAACCATTCGATTGGATTGGATGTGTCCTGTTAACTATAACTGGAATTCAGAGTCATCTCATCATCTTCTGATGTTGTACAGGAGAAAAGCATGTTGTTACCTCAGGGTTGGGGGAATGGCTCTGAGAAGGTACAAAGAAGAGAATGCACACATGGCTACTTGACGTTCACTGAGTAGGGTGAAGGGGGTGCTATGCTGGGCCACCAATAGGAAAACATGGCAGACAGCAAGCCTGGCATGCATTGCTTCATAAACAACAGTTCACTGTGAAAGTTTGGCTGTGATATTGTTCTGTGAAATGAGAATGATAGAGTCTTAAGTGTCTAAAAGAGAAGAATAAGACAAGGAGGTGGGAAGAGGAGGAAACACAGAAGGAAAAGGAGAAGACAAAGGAGATAGAGATGAAGGAAGGTGGAAATAAAGATGACAAAGAGGGGGAAGAAGAGGAGATGGAGATGGAGGTGAAGAGGAATAATGACTATAGGAAGAAGGAAGGAATGTGGCCAGGAAAGAGAAGGGGCACACAGAAGCAGGAGAGGGGGAAGAAAAGAAAATGTATGTAAAGTAAGACATGGTGTACTTGTAAACACAAAGCTTGTATTGATGACAAGACAGAGCACCTCTTCTCTGTCCAGGGCTGGTCTTCACTGGGGAGGCCACTGTGGTCACTAGCATCACAGAACTAATCTCTATGGAATGTCATAACTGTGTGTGGCCTCATCTCACTATTAAATAGAAGTGCTAACTGCTTTCTAATTTTAGCATGTATCTTTTAAATGTCAAAAGACAGATTTTCCTCCAACCCCCATGCCTATTCCTCCAGCTTTGAGTCACAAGAATAACTTTACTCTATGAAGAAATTGGCAAAAAAGAGTAGAATAAAATGCAAGGGGAATTTTTTGACAAGTTAATTTTGACACTTTTCTAGTCAAGTATGCATCTAGCCAAATAGGCAGTGAAGCACACTTTCTATATTGAGATGATCAATATAGATGGAGAGGAGAAGAGAGGAGAGGAGGGGAGGGGAGGGAGAGGAAGGGGAGGAG
>PVHP010034722.1:0-18926 GCA_004024765.1 Zapus hudsonius
AGGGTTTAAAGCCAAACCAAGTATTTCACACTCCATGTCACATCCATTATTCTATTCTACCTGAAAGATGCTACAGAGATTACTGATAAATGTCATTATTTGATTGTGGACTTGTCATAGCTATTTCTATAAATTCTAGTTTTATTGAATTTGCTTTGTTACTGAAAGAAATTATACTATCCAAATGCTTTACAGGTAACTGGTTTTTAATGCAATTTCAAAAGAGGGAATAGGTAGATGGTGCCAGTTTATTGATGGGGGAAAGTTGCCACATGAATTCTGGTTTATATTTTAGACATTTTAAAGATTAAATTATTAACAGGAATAGAAATGGAAATTATTTTATTTGCCTCATCTGAAGGAAGTATCTCACATGAAGGAAATATTCACTAACACATAATCATATTTTTAATTCTTAATATTTTAGATTCAGTAAAATGAACAAAGTGTCAAAGACATTTAGATTTAACTTATGGAACAATTTGGTAGCTTTGAAATTAGGTGCAAAGTGTTGTTAGTAGTCAGAAGTTTACCTTGAAGTGCTGTGCTTCTCAGATGTCATTGGTATGTAGGAGGCATGACCTCAATTGACAGGTTGTTATATGTAATGATAGTTTGAGAGCTCTAGTCCCTCAAGACAAAATTACATTACCTGTAACTAGAGATAATTTTATATAGTACATGTCTTAAAAGTAATGAATGCACCTATTTTACTAATAGGAAAAGACAAAGAAGTCATGCACACTGCACTTTCAGTTTGCTTTGCAGAATACTATCAGCCAAAACATCTTGAAACATTTTGAAATATTATAAAATGCAATGTTTCTGATTGATATATCAGGGAAATATTTGGTAGACTTTAATGACTATCATATTTTTCAGTGAAAATTAATGTGAACATTTTAATGTCTTATTTAAAGAAGTTCAAGTGCCACATATACTTTAATTGTAAATATGAATTATTTATAGACATAGAAAAGTAAGTGGAATATTGAAAATAGCTTATCCAAGAAATATTATATATTTTTTTCAAGTTTCCAAATTGTTTGTAATCATATTACCTTTATGTAATAAATATATTTATTATATGACTACTACTTCAAATGTATAATTCAAAACAGGCATTTTTTACTTGAATATGTAATTTGGTTGAGCAAGTTGTGACCTGAAGTATTCATAAAGCAGACTGCTAGAATGGGTTTTTATTTTGAGAAAGGATTTGCATGGTAAAATGACTTGAAAATGGTGAGCTAATTATGTGATAAATTAAATTAGTGTAGCCACCTAATCTAAATTTTTCAGGCTCTTAGTAGTTCCAAGAAAGCAAAGCTACCATGCCCAGGACTCAGCCATGTGCAAATAGGTATTTAGGAAAGCCTGTCCATGGTAATAAATAGAATTCATTATTTTCTGCTGTTCTAGCTGCTTAAAAAATTAAAATCTGTGGGAATACAAACCATCAGATAATTTCCTTAATAGGCTTACTTTCAAGAAAAAAAATACAGACTGAAAAAAATTCCTATTGATAATGACATTTTCACATGTAACCCAGCCACAATTCTCATTCTCAAAATAATCTGCATATGTTGTGGGTATATGATAGCACAGGGCAAGGGTAGTTAGAGGCCCTGAGGTAGTTTGGTGGTTTGAATGTAAAATGTCTCCCATAGACTCCTGTGTTTGAACAAACACTTCATCCCCAATTGGTGACAGTTTGGATAGATTGTGAAACTGTTGGGAGGTGGAGCCTTGCTGGAGGAAGTGTATCACCAGTACTGGGCGCAGGAGCTTGAGGTGTTACAACCCAGCCCACCCCCCCTCTACTGGCTCATTACAGATATGACAATGTGATGATGGATGTTTGTTCCTGCCATGCTTTCCCTACAGTGATCCTTCCCTTCCTCAAGTGGTTCATGGTGGGTGTTTTGTCTCAGCAGTGAGACAGTAACTGATGCAGCTGCCCGTGTCTCTGTGGGAGCTTGGAAAGTGTAAGGGCCCAGGACCAATTAGTTTGCATTCAGAGCAATTTGCCTTATGTCAACTTGATATTCATCTCATATGGCTTCTATGGAACAACTTGGATTTAACATAGAAGTGGCTTTTGCACAAAAAGCTCGTATTAACCTAAGCTGTTAATCTCAACTTCCTTATTTCTTTGTATAAGATAATATCAAAGTGACATTTTGAGGAAATAAAAACTATATGCCTGTCTTCCCTTCCTATGGAGAGGAACCAAGGACAGCTGCTGATCCCAGCATGCACTTCAGGGTTCATTTGGACTGCCCACATTCCTGCAGAAGGCAGAAAAGGAAAAGAAGTCATGGTGTTAACAAAGATCGCGTCACAAACTAAAAGAATTCCTATTGTCACTGCAATAAATGACTACAGTGTAAATAGCTTAAAGTAATACAAGTTTATTTTCTTATTTTGGAGATCAGAAGTCCAAAATACGTCAAATAGCTAAAATCAAGGTGTTGGCAGGTCTCATTGCTCCTGGACTCCCTGAAGGAGACTCTCTTCAAGAAGTTCCTCTCATTGCCGCCGTCCCTGGTCCCATCATCTTTCCATCTTCCCCAGACAAACTTCTCTCTGCCTCCTTTTTATAAGGTCCTTTGTATAGAGCAGAAGTCTTAATTTAACCACTTTTGGGTTTCTTGAACATGTTAGGGAATATGTACAATTTCATGTGCCAGTTCCTAGATACCTTTGAGAGCATTATAAAGCCCACCAGGCAGACATGGATGGTTCTGATAGAAGTGACACTGTTGAGAATGGCAGTGAAATTATCATAGATGGTAAAATACATTCAAAGTTTGTGGTGAAAGTGTGAACCACAAGGGTGGTGGTAGCAGTGAAGGCAATGCTAAGGTTGGTGAAGGCAACAGTTGTATTAACGTGAGTGTCCAATCAAGGTGCCATTAGTTTGGGTGGTAGTTTGAATATTGCTGTGTAGACTGTACCCTTGGCCACACTATCTAATGGATAGTCTGGAATGACCTGATCAGATCACCTCCAGTTGAGCCTTCAGAAAGCAATGCCAGCTCACCCAGCAGCAAAAATATAGCTGAGACAATGAGGCAATATCCATACTTGTAGAGAAGAATACAAAATATAGAAACTACATTTAGACAGCAATACTCTTCAAAGCTACGACTATGAAAGAAATGGCCACACAGTGAAAAGGTGAAGGTAGCTTAACCATGGAATGAAGGTTAAACTAGTGAAAGGAAGTGTCTTCCTTTGTAATCTCCCCCAAGATTTCAAGTGCAAAGCGTTATGTCAATGGGCTTCATGAAGATGGTCACCTCTAGGGCATGCATGGGAGTCCAGAGCCACCTTGTGTATTCATCTTTGAGAAGGACTTGGTGTGCTACATAATCAGTCACACTGCTTCTTAGCTTGTTAGTCTGATGGCTTCAGACAGTCTCTTTCTAGGGCACAACATCCTCCCAGACACTTGATCCCTCAAGAGGCAGGACGATTTCTTCTCCAAGGAGGACTTGCCAGCATGAGGGCTGATGCTCCAGTTCCTGGAGGCATACGTCTCTCCAATGTAACACTTCTCCTCTGGAGGGAGGCAGCAGCCAGCCGGTAAGCTAGGCCACAGGTTTTTGACAATTAGCTTTCACAGTTCCTTGGAAAGGATGTCAGTGTACCAGGCCACAAGAAAGAAAGCAACCTGCTTCATCTTCTAGATCCTTCCTTCGAAACTCACTCCATCTTAGTGTGTTGGAATAGTGTAAATGTCCCTACATCATATCCAAGGGCTAGAATATAAGATTTCACATGGAGAAGGCTTCATCAGGTGCCGCCACAGGCTCTGCAGCCAGAGGCTCTGCTCTCTAGTTTCAGCATGCTCAGCACCCTGTCCTGAGTAGTCTGAGTTTATTAGACGTCTATTATAACTGACATATTGTTGCAGTGGGGGCGAATAGATGCATTAGACAGATGATCTTAATTGGCTTTATTCCAAAAGAAATTTTTTTAGAAGAGACAGCTGAAATTCATTCACATTTACAATTAGTAAAACTTTCTTTCATTATTGAAATGCTTGCTGAACAGCAGCCACATCAGGGTGACAAATCCCGTTATCATGCTTTCTGTAATTGTCTCCCCCAAAGACGCCTATTGAGCACATTGTCTGGATTTGTGTATGAGACTGACAATCAAACTCCAGGCAGAGGGTAGTGGGGCATATACAGCCTGCTCCAAAAGGCATGTGTGTGTGCGTGGGGGGGGGGAGTTGTAGTTGTTCAGGACAGAGATCTAAGATTCTGGAAAAATATGAGGATGCATGATGCATACTAACAAGATCAGTCATCAGGCATTAGGAGAATTCTCATGCACCCCATCCCTCTAGTTTCCTTTTTCTCATCTGTTTCTCTCTGAGCAATGCCAGGTGCTATTTGTTTGTCAGGCTATTAGTAGGGGAAATGAGGGTAGCGGGAGAGATCATTTCTTTTAATTGAGCAGCTAAAAGTTGAACTCACACGCCTGACAATAGAATTGTGATGAAGGGCAAAGAGAAAAGAGTATAGAGATTATTCCTTAAGAATATCATGCGATGAAGTATTTATTGAAGGGACAGGAAAGAGACCATTTATCTAGGGCCCCTAATCTCTTCTTGGCCAATGCTAGTGAAGGAGGCTCAAAAGCAACTGTCTCTGTTACTTTGTTCTTGCCTAGACAAAGTAGCTAATACATTCTCCTGAGTTTAATGCTTGCATTAAAGAAAACAGAACTTGTTTCCAAGTTAGTTTTGACAGAGGAAAGGGCATCTTATTATAGGAAATGACACACAGCTGCACATGGCTCTATGTGAGTTCTGAGGATCTGAACTCAGGTCCTCTTGTGCATCAAACACTTTATTCAATGAGCCATTTCCCAAATCCAGACTATTGAAAAGATATTGTGATAACTCTCCTGGAAACAGTGGTGAACAACAAAAGAACCGTGCTTCAAACAAGTTGGAAGGCAAAGATTGACATTGAGATTGACCTCTGACCTCCACCTGGGCTCTGTAGCACTTACATCTGCAGAAGCACATATACAGACTTCGTGTATATGCATACATGTATCAAGATGATTAAGAAAATAAAACAAGATCTCAGCAGCAGTTCACAGGGCTGCTTCTTGACCTGTCTCACTGGTGCTGTCTTTCTAGCTTCCTCTCTGAGCATGCTGGCCTACTCTTTTATGGTTACACCCTAATACCTAACACTCCCAAATAGTATTTCAATATCTATATCTGTATTTCTAAAGTTATGTTCATAGACTGGCTAGATACAAAAATCAAATACTAGCACATGCATATTACTGTCAGGTTTCTGACTCGATTAATGGCAAAACCAAATAAATCCAGGGACACAGTTCAAGAGAAACATGTGTAGTAGTGGGCTGAGGACAGACAGGAAATAGTTGCTTTCCAGAAGTGTAAAAAACTCCTTAAAATGACCAAGTAGACTAAATGACCTCAGAAGGTTCTTCTATATTCGGATTCTGTGATTCTATGAAATATTATTATCGTATTTATCCAGAGACTTAAACCAATGGAAAATAATAAAAATATTATTATAAATATATAAATATGATAAAAACATAGGGTCAGAATCACATGTAATCCTGTGGGGCTGAAATGACAGCAAAGAGCCCCTCATGAGTCTCTCTTTGCTCCCTCTTCCTCCATCTCAGCTTCCTAGAGCATTTCACATCCTAATCTGCCCTTTCTTCTGGGGGTTAAACAGGTTTCTTCCTCAACCTAGAGTTGCTATCTATCAACTGATCCCCAACAATTGTCTGGTTTCTGACTTCTCCACAAACCTTGGCACCTTGCAGACTGGGGTTACAGATGTGCATGGCCACATCCAACCATTAAGCAGGTTCTGAGGAGTTAAACCTGGCAGCCTCTAGCTCCAGAGGTTCTCATGCTTAAGCATGCTCTTAACTGCTGAGCCATCTCTCTAACCCCCAAAACAAGTTTTTATTTGTGAACTTAGCCAAAATAATAATAATAATACCTTTCTCTGTGGCTTTATATTACACCTTACAGCTATAGCCAGAATGTCAAGCATTACCTGAAGATTAACTTATCCAAATTCTTTTGCCAGAACAAGCCTATGTCCACAGATAGATATAAACATATTAATAAATTAGATACATATTTGTATACATATGTACAATTTGCCCTACTGGACCTATGCACCAGGAAGTGCAACTCCTGAAAAATCACTATACTGTCTGTGATGGTTAGGTTTTGTTGTCAACTTGATCTTTTTAATTTTCTTGGGTGGGTCTCTGAGGATGTTTATAGGAAGGCAGCCTCTCAGCAATGGGAAGGATGTAAAGAAGCTCAAAGAAGCTGGAAGTAAACATCCTTTCCTGTGTGGGCCATGCAGGAAGGAAATTCCAGAGACTCATGAAGCCATTAAGTCTGGGATAGTATTGTAAGACCCCCACCCTAAGCCTCTATAAAGGGGAAGAATTCTCTTTGCCCTCCAGCCTGTTCCCTATTCTGTGTGTATGGTGTAGGTGATGGGTTTTTCTCTCTGCTTGGACCTGTGAAAGAGAGCCAGCCTCTTTCGCTGTGTGTGTCTGACTGTGACACTGTCCATAGTCCACCTACCATGAAAGATGCCATACTGACCACAGCCCTCCTGCTGTGAGCCATGTCTATAGAGTTCATGGTCCTCTTTCTGTGAGTCATTCCTTAGGGACAGGCAACGCAATGCATCCATTCACCTATGACAAATCCATGATCAACTTTTTTTCTCTATACTAGGCACTTTATAATTCCCCATTATCCCAATTCCATGCCCTCCTCTCTGGTCTGGAGCATAGTTATGGAACAGAATCTCATCATCTCCCTGCACAATGGTAATGGTGACTAGTTTTTTCATTTCTCTAAATTGCCCCTCATATTTTCCGAGAGCTGTCCTTTCAAATGACAAATGAGATTATGTTTCTCCCAAGAGGCTCAACCCATCTCTCAAGTTCCATTTTTCTTGATAGCTCTTTATTCCTGTCTATCCTCCCTCACTTCTGAACTACTTTAGTGAAAACTGCAACACTCCCCAATAATTTTTCACCTAGCTTGCTCCTTCTTATAAGATGTCCACTTGGAACAGTCCCATCTTTTAAAACTCAGTTGAGAACTGTCTTGCTAATGTGACCTTTTCTGCTGATTTGTAAGAAGAGGCTATTCTTCAAATAGGCAGTAGAGTTTTATTGATGTCACTCGTAGACAGTTATTATTTTTATTTGCACACACGGCATCATTGTTTCTCTAGCATTCTGTGACATCACAGAGTGTCTTGGGGAAAATGATCTCTGCTTCCTCAGAGTTGGGTAGAACCTTAAACAACCAAATGTAAAGCATACTTGGAATAAAATAATCGACTCTCCAAAAGAATTTCAAATTTTTTCCAACACGTGATGAGGGTTGGGGAAGACATCTTATTACCACTAAAATAAAATTGTCAATAGACAGCTATTTTGGGTGGATGCTTGTATTTTGCCTGTATCTCACCTCTTGATGAAGCTAACATGCTTAGGGCTTTGCTTCATTCCGTGTGAGAGCTTGTAAATAGCAGCATTCGTGGGAAAAGAATAGGCTGCTAGCATTTATTCTTCCCTTCATTGATGATCTATCAGTGATGTATCAGGCACTTTGATATGAATAACTTTATCTAACAAGCAAGTTTTCACTGCATTTAATATAATCCTTATCTTTGTGAATGATTTCTCATGATCAGAGGAGTCAACAAGTTTTTCAAGGTTACTCAGCATTTGGTTAAAGCAGAATTCAAACTTAAGACTTAGATTCAAAACTCCATGAAAGATTTATATCTGAATTTATAGCAGGTAATTACTTTACCTTTGAACTTTTCAAGATGAATGTAAAAAGATATGAAGAGATCTAAAGGAATAAACAGACATGTAAAAGGGCAAATAAAATAGTTCACATTTCTTGAGAGTAGAAATACAAAGTTGGACAGAATTGCACAACCCTATAAACCCAGGATTAAAGAAGTTGAAGCAGGAAGGTTGCTATTTAAAGCCAAACTTGGCCTCTGAGATCTCATCAGAGAAAGAAGAAGGAGAGAGAAGGGGGGGAGAGGAAGAGACAGACAGGCAGGCAGGCAGGCAGGCAGGCAAGCAGGCAGGCAGACAGACAGACAGGCAGACAGACAGACAGACAGACAGACAGACAGACAGACAGACAGACAGACAGACAGACAGAAAGCCAGAGATGGTGAGTCAGAATCAGGGAGAGAAATTAAGATTTGATTATCAACATTATTCAATGACATAGTTTCCTTTTGTTAAAGGATCATTTATTAGCAGGCACCACAATATTGCATTCTCATCCTTATTTCAAGAAATGAGTGTGTGAACCACAGTAAAACTGTTTGGAAGGTTATCATATTAGTAAAGCAGCTAAGAGAATTTCTTTTGAATTGGCATTTTAGGGAACAGAGAGCAAGCTCCTAAACCACTCTTCTTCCCACCCTATGACAAGCATTTTCATAATTGACCCAATGTTCTCTATGTTTTTACCTGAGTGGGATTCACCGGTGTTCCACCAGTGACCAGTGATGACTGACAAGTATTGACAAGTTTTCTTATGATGAGTAGCTGATATTGCCATTCTTCTCAAGGACACTGAGCAAGTAAGAAGAAGTGTTAATTGTCAAATCTCTATCCTTTACAAAAGGGGCCTCAATTTGCAAGGAATATTCATTGTTGCTTTGATCTACAGATGACTACAAGGTCCCTGATGCATTGACATTTCCTCCTGGAGTTAAGAACAAATGTCAGTTCACCCAGATAGATCAAAGAAGCTATTTCACCCAAGTCTATCATGGTGAACAATTGAATTTAATCAGGGTTATTTGCAGGAACATGGGCAACTGGTTGATGGGTATATCATTGAAGAAAATCCACCTTTTACCCAGCAACCATTAGCCATTTAAATATCCTTGGTAGGGCTTCATGAGTCTAGGGCTTCATAACTCCTGAAGTACTCCCACACTGTCTCGTAAGCCCCTCCCTATTCTCCATGAAAGAATGTTAAGGGGCCCAATCATATGAGGGTTTCATATGAGTAGTCATAGCTGCTGCAAAAAGATGACAGTGATCACGCCATGCCCAGAGGGCAGAGTTCCACTAAAGTCCCCTAGAGAGAAGCTAAGCTATAGGCTGAATTATCCAAGAGTATTTCCAATTTCAGAAGATGACTTATTTAAATATCACATTTAAAGTGAATATGCAAATAGAAGCTGAGGAGTGTTACTGAAAAGCATTCACAATGGAGAGGTGCTCTCTCTTTCTCTCTCTCTCTTTCTTTCTCTCTCTCTCTGCTTAATAAAGAAAAAAAATTTTTAAAAAAGAATAGAAAAAGTGTAAGAAGTGAGAGGGGAAAGAAACAGAAGAACCATTCATGCTTGCTGTTGTAGAAAGCTTGACACTGCTAGGTCAAACATGCAAAACCAGGCACAATTTATAGGAGGAAGGACTTTAGTTCAAGTTTATAGATCCAGAGGGCTTTCCATCAGTAGTGGAAGAAGCTGCATCCAAGCAGAGAGAAAAACTGCAGCAAACACTAAGGGCAGCAAGCAGGAACCCTGCCAATGCTCAGACCTGTCTGTATCCCAATGGGCTAGAAATCAGATCTACCCCCTAAACATACCAAAGGCATGGACCCCAGGATCTGCCCCCAGTAACATCTCCAGCCAGGCAGGTGGCGATCTAAGTTATAAACATCAATACATCATCTAAGTCTACGGAGGACATACATTCAAACTACCACATTGCTATATGCCCAGGGCCAGGTGACTCACTCAGGATCAGACCTCTTGAAGAACATATCATTGTCCAAGGTACTGATGAGGAAACTGAAGCTTTGAGAGGCTGACTAACCTTCCCAAGTGTACTAATCTTCCCTGAGCATGATTAAGCATTAGACCTGGCCACACAACTAAGAATGACAAAAAAGCAGTTGCGCTGCTGCCGCTGGGTGGACTACCTGCCAGGGAAGATGTCCCCACTGGTGCAATAATGTCATGACCTATGGGAGTCACCACTTACTGATAGAATTTGAGGCCCACTCAATGGGAAGGAATTCATGCATGCATGGTCCTGTAAACCTGGTTAAATGCCTAGGTCAGAGACCTTTGGCAAAGAGCTGGAAGGACAGTATGACTGTTACTTTGTTAAATGGATGTCCTGTGCTGATCAATGTCCCTTCTAAACACTTTTAAGTTTATACCTGTTGATTAGTGCAGATCTCAGACCTGCCTAGAGAAGCTTATGTTTTTGCAGTGGGCAGTGAATACTACAAAGACTCATAGCTGATAGAAGTGATGAGAATAAGTAACTACTGAGTGCTTAACCATAAAGTCTACCTTTGTCATACTCTTCAAAAGGCAGTGAACACATAAAAGTGTGGAAGAGAGACTAGAAAGAATGTAAGATCTGGAGGATGAGGAAGAATGTGGAGCACTGTCTTCAGGACAGGACACAGCTGATGTACTCATGAACTCTCCACATTGCGACAATCTGTGTAAGACCTGAATGAGACCGGGCTTGGCAGCATTCTCTCATGGATGGAGGAATACCCAAGAGGCCACGTCCCTCCCCAAGATATTTTTAGCACTTAATGTATGCTAGGGGAGAGGGAGAGATTTTCTTCAGTGGTAGAGCCACCCGTAAGTTTCCAATGCCCCTTACCTATGCTTATAAAAGCATTTCTAATTAAATTCAGCTCACAAAAAAAGACATCAAAGTATTCGGGAGACTAGTTAAGAAGGAAGAGTTCAGTGACAGTGGATAAGAGAAGGTAATTGAGGGTGAATATAATATATATATGTATGTATAAAGTTATCAAAAATAAATAAAAATATCAGCAGAGAAAGATAGTTGTGAGGAAATGAGTTTGTCAATATTTGGAATCATACCCAAATGCTTTGTATCATCAGCACTGGATGTTTGTTCACTTAAGTCAATTTCTAAAGCCTCCAGAGTGTCAGCATATCAGGAAAACATCACTAAAATTTCCCGGCGTCTGGGTAAAATACAGAAAGTAGCATGAGTATTTACATAGATCAAGACAAACTAAAGATCGATGAAAATTACAACTTCTCCAGAAAGTGTTTCTTAAGAAAGGAATGCCATTACCAAGATAAACATTACAGTATTTTATAAATAGCTGGATACCAAACAGTAGAAATGATACAAATCATAAAATTTAAAGCCATTTCTTTTCATTGCAAATTTAATGGCTATACATGGCTTTTTCTTCGAGAATGAATGTATCTATCAATGTCAGAGCTGCCACCTGAGGATTGTATATCAGGAGCCAGGTGACCATCTTGTCACTTTGACCTTGATTATGGCCGAGGCTACTAAGGTCCTCAAACTTCACAGCCATATGGCCCCTGACAATGTGTAATGTGCTCTCTTGGGTATCATGTCATTTAACTCTAATAATTACTTTGAGAAGTTCTAGTTGTTATTATCCCTTTACAGATAAGGCTCCAAAATACTGACCTGCCCTCACATGTGTAATAGGTATCAAAGCTGGGATCTTCTGTTTCCATTACTATGTTATGTCTATAATAATATTCATGATACTAAAACTGTAAATGTCTTCATCTGGTTTCCCTGAAGATAAACTTAACCTCGTCTTAATGGTGATGGCAAATACTTTATGTCGAAACTAGATTTTCTTAGTAATTTTATGACTTAATATTGTGTAGTTTGCCAGAAACTCTGAGGCAGCAAGGGAAAGACTAATTGCACTTTGAATTTGCTACTGACTGTCTAGGTTTGATAAGAAATGTTAGAGTGCAGAGGATTATGAATCTGTAATCTGATAAACAGCTTGGTAACCAGAAATTGAATCCAAAAAGCTTATCTTGAATTGCACTCTGGCCTGTGATACATCACTCCATATATCTGTGTATGTGTATGCAAATGAAAAGCATGTATATGCACATATATTTATATCTATACACATATGTATTTATATATACATAGTAATATATAAATATAGATACTACTTCCTAAATACCAAAACATGCAATCTGAATGAGTTCTGTAACTCTGTGGAGTGTGAGGAGTGTGACTCAGATCGTCTAGTGAAATGTTATACATGCTATACACAAGACAAAATTAACTTCACTCCCTCACTGAGCTCATTAAAAAAAATGGGAGAATAGAATCAATGAAACCTTCCAATTGAAAATCAACCAACACATTGGTTTGCTTTCTTTTGAAAGTGTCTTATTGCTCTGACAGATCATGGAAACTATTCAAATTGCTCCAGTGACTATTTGCAGAATCTGTTGGAAAGCTTGGTTTAAGTGTCAATGCTGGAAGAAACTGCCAGCACTTACATTAGCCTCCCTGGCTGAGCCCTCTCTCCCTCTGTACCTGAGTGTTCCTACCACTAGTTTTCTCTTGGGAAAATAAGCAGTGCAATCTGTGCAGAAGAACCTTATTGTGCTCTGCCCAGTTACATCAGAGCCTTCTAAATATTTCCCCTTAGGACTGCCTTCATGTGTCCCATAGATTCTAGTATGATAGAAATTTTTCAATTTCCAATTTAATTTCTTGAACAACCCATTCACTGTTTAATAATGTATTGTTCAATCTCTAGTAGTTGGTGTGATGTCTGTTTGTTCTTTCATTGTGTAATTCCAGCTTCAATGCATTGTGGTCTGATATGATGCAGGGTGCTAGCTCAATCTTCTTGAATTTTTGAGGCATGTTTTATGTCCTAATATGTGGTCTATTTTGGAGAAGGTTCCGTGAGCTGCTGAGAAGAATGTATATTCTGTAGAGTTGGGATGGAATGTTCTGTATATGTCTGTTAGGTCCAGTTGATTTATGTTGTTACTGAGTTCTATTGTTTCCTTATTGATCTTCTGTTTGGATGATCTATCTAAAGATGATTGTGGTGTATTAAAGTCTCCAACTATGATTTACTTGGAGTTTTTGTTTTGTTTTCCATTAGTTTTTGCTTTATGAACTGTGGTACACCTGTATTTGGTGCATTCATGCTTATGATGGTGACATTCTCTTGCTGGATTGTTCCCATGATGAATAAGAGGTGTCCTTGATTGTCCTATTGAATTGATTTTGGTTTGAAGTCTATTTTGCTAGATATTAGTGTAGCAACCCCTACTTGTTTTTTTGTTTCCAAAAGCTTGGAAGATCATCTTTCATACTCTCACCCTGAGGAGGCTCCTGTCTTTAGAGGTGAGGTGGATTTCTTGGAGGCAGCAGATGGAAGGATCCATTTTTCTGACCCATCCTGCTAGCCTGTGTCTTTTTATGGGAAAGTTAAGACCATTAATATTCAAAATTATAGCTATGAGTCTTGAATCAATCCCAGCCATAGTGTAGGGTTTATGGGATTTGATGCCTCTCTTGTTATTTTGTCTCCTCTAGGCTTGATTATTGTGTCTAACTTCTGGATGGCTCTTTGGATTGTTGCTTGGCTCTTCTGTGTGGAATATTTCATGGAGAATTTTGCGTAAGTTTGGTTTAGTGTTGATATAATTGTAGAGCTGGATTTTATCTTGAAATATTTTCCTTTCTTCATCTATTATAAAGGATACTTTTTCAGGGTACAATAGTTTGGGTTGAAAGCCAAAGTGATATAGGCTTTGAAGTATGCCATTTGAAGCCCTTCTAGCTTTCATGGTTTCTGTGAAGTCTAGTGTGACTCTGATTGGTATGCCTTCATATGTGATTCATTGTTTTACTCTTGCTGGTTTTAGAACCCTCTCCTTGCTTTTTCAATGTTTAGGGTTTTAATTATAATGTGTCTTGGGGAGTTTCTTCTTTGGTCCTGCCTGTTTGGTGTTCTGTGTGTTTCTTGAATCTGGATGGGATTCTCTTTCAATCTTTAGATTGAGGAAATATTCCTTAATAATTTTGTTGAATATGCTCTCTATTCCTTTGGCCTGGGTTTCTTCCCCCTCTGGTATCCTCATGATCCAGAGGTTTGGTTATTTAAGGTGTTCCACAGTTCCCTCATATTTTGTTTGTATTCTTTTTTGAACTTATCCAAGTTTTTGTTATTCTGATCTCTTTTTTCTGTTTTGTCTTCCATGTCTGAAGTTCTATCTTCCAGGTTATTTACTCTGGTAGTGAGGGATTCTAGAGATGTTTTAAATATCTCCATTTGATTTTGGTTTTCCAATAGCGTTTTTTACATGGTCTTCATCTCTTTGTTGAGTTGCATTTTCATTTCAAAGGTTGTCTTACTTAATGCTTCCTTGTACTCATTCTTGTATTTGATTATGTCTTTCTTTAGTTTAGCCAGCTGATTCTTGAGCTCCTCTGATTGCTGGTTTGCCTTTAGCTCATTTACTGTTCTACCAAAGTCCATCTGTTTTTCCTCCTTTGTATTGAGCCCAGTGGCGAAGCTTGTGAGCTGATTCTGCACATTTTCACTTGCATTATCAATTTTTGCTTCCATTTCCATTAATAATCTGCATATAGAATTCATTCAGAGGTGACCTGAACATGTTGCCAACTCTTCCTGGAATTGTATCTATGCTCTTTCTTTGATGTTTTCATTGTTGACTTCGATAGTGGGGCTAGGTGAACTTGGTGTGGGGCTCTCCACCTGTATGTTCTTCTTGCATTTTGATCTCCCCATGCTCAGATGAGGGATTTGATCTCCCCAGGCCCTTAGCAGAAGTGAAGACCTCGTATGAGATTGTGGTGAGGACTGGTGAGGTTTTGACATGTGCTTGGTTCCTCTGGAGTCAGGAAGTGTGGGGGCTGTTCAAACCTTCAGCAGCAGTAGCAGGCTAGGGACTGGACCTTGTTTGGACCTGGGGCCAGTGGGCACAGTCATGGGACCCACAGGCTGGTGGGGAGCCAAAGAATAGCTCCCTCACCTGGCCTTGCCTAGGGCTGGGGATCCAAACGTGCAAGGGTGGGTGGGAGGTCTGGTGCAGTTTCCAAAACCTGATTAATTTACTAATAAGGAAAAAGGGATCATTATACACTGATGGTGAGAATATTAATGAGTATAGCCCCCATGTAAATCAGTATATAAGGATCTTCAGAAAACTGAAAACAAAACTACATATTCTCCTGGGCATATACCTATGCAGCAGGCACCTTCTCATTGCCAGGACAAAACACCAAAAACTGCTCATGAAGGAAAGGGTCTTTTCCACTTACAGTTTCTGGGGGAGGTTCCACAATAACAGAAAAATCATAGCAAAACAGCAGCACATTCCCTCTTTTCCCAGAAGCTGGGAGGAAGCAGCAAGAGTGAGCTACCCAGGCATCACATCCCCACAGTAGCAGCAAAGAAATACTCTAAGTACTGGGCTTTCAACTGGACCATATTACCTCAAAGCCTGCCCGTATCAACACACTTCCTCCAAGAAGGCTCTACCAAGCAAAAGCCCCATGATTTTCCCAAATTACCAGCAGCTGAGGACCAAGTAGTCTGCTATGGAGAAAAGCCAACAGCCTTAACCAGCAGTGGCTACAGCCAGCCAGCCAGGGAATTGTGGCAACTGCTGCAATGGTTGTATATTTGTTATGGGAGAAACTAACTGCTCTCTGACTAGATCTAAGGTCTGCTCCATGGGAGCAGATTCATGCCTGGAAAAAAAAAGCCTAGTCAAAAGCTTATGGGTAAGGAGATCCTAAGACTTGTGGTATGGGGGGAGCTACTGTTATTTGGCTAAGTGGATATATTATGCCCACCAATTTCCCTTAAATATTTATACTTATATTCATATATCAATGCACCTCATACTTATGGGTAAAGAAGCTTCTCTTTTCCTTACTGGTCTGTGTAGAGTTTAAAGTAACCCTGGTTGGGAGCCGCATATGAAGGAGAATATGTGGTGTTTGACTCTGTTCTTTTGAGAGTTCACTTAGTAAGATCTGCTTCAGATCAGCCCTTTTTCCCTCTAAATTTCAGCATTTCATTTTTCCTTTCAGCTGAGTAAAATTCCATTGTGTAAATATACCACAGTTTTGCTATCCATTCCTCCGTGGATGGACATTTTGGTTGATTCCAATTCTTGGCTATTATGAATTGAGCTGCTATAAACATAGTTGCTCACATGTCTCTATCCTGAGATGTGACATCTTGCAGGTAGATGCCTAATAGAGGGATAGCAGGGTCCATTCTTAAAGGCTAATTTAGAACAACCATGTTCACTTACGGATTTAAAGCTATTGCCACAAGTCATCATGCTAAAGATTTTAGTTACAGTCATGATAAAAATCAGTGTCAATATTAATGAGTCATAAGTCAAAGTAACTTGACACAGTTACCATGCAATATATATGGAGAGTAGGGCATCACATTTCAGGGACTTATCATCCAATGGGAAGGTATTCTTATAGGAGCCAGTCATCTATCAGTTACCACAGGGTCCAGGGATTGGCACAGAGTGCCACAAGCAGGGGCTATTCCTGCCTGGTTATAGGACAATGGGTAAATACCCCAACCTTTCTACCTTAAACAGCACACACGCGCGCACACACACACACACACACACACACACACACACACACACACGCACACAGAGGAATGTAGATAAGAAGATACCTTAGATCTTTTCCAGCTGAACATGTCTTTGGTTGTGAAAGCCTAGAGGGAAATCTGCTTTTGTTTAGATTTTGAGTGAAAAGTAACCCTGAGACTTACAGGGTTTTTTTTTTTAATAAATGCACATTGGTTCATTCTCTTTCTTGTGGCTTCTGATGCTACCTATCCAATATATACACAGGCAGTCCCTGTGATCCATCAATCCATAAATCAGCAGACATGTTTTACTGGTACATTAAATTACATAGTGCCCTGGAGCAATATACCTGCTGTTTGTCAGCCATTGCCACCTGCCACCTGCCACCAATGTCTGGGGCTTACAACTTCTAAATAAAGGGCTTCGGGGGAAAAAAAAACAGGACGAGAAGAAGGAGGACATGGTCATGTAAATTCTACCAGATAAAAAGACAAATACACTTGACTGACACCTTGAGAAAGCCACTGTTTTTCCCTCTCTACATTTGGTCATTCATTCATCTATTAGCTTTAGTGCATGTGATGAAAAATGAAAAGGAAACAAAACAAGATGGCCTGGTCTTTCATTCAGCATAATGTTAGCTCAGTTTGTTTTTTTTTTTTTTCTGTGAGTGAAACAGATTCACTCCAATTATCCAAAAATACTCCCCCAACGAAGAAGAAGCCAACTATATATATGTGCACAGGCAATCCTTTGCCGATGTCAGAAGTTTGTTCACACTACTTGCATATGATAAATATAAGAACACAACAAGGAATAAGAATGAGACAATGTTCTTTGGGGGGGGAAGTTAAAAGGAAGTAATCGAATAATGTACATTTAGCTACTTAAAACAAAATAAGCATAGAGAGTGATGGGCAAGAAAGAGGAGGTTTCTTTCATTGATATCATGGCCTGGCGATCCTTTGGAAGGCAGTTTTATAGCAAAGCTGTGAATGTCAAACCCAGATTGTTAGGCGTTTTGTCACCTGGGGGTTAAAATTTAGATAACGCACAGCAAAAATTCCAATGCACCACAAAGTTTAAAGAGTACCCGTGTTCTTGTCTACAAAGTTAAAGAATTAAAATCATAGACAATAAGATAGTAAGGCATAGTGGGAGACTTTATTATTTAAGGGAACATGGGGAGTTACAGAATTCTCCAGCCACAAGTATGGGGAAAAAAAACGTGGAGAGTTTAACAGAACTTATGTTGTTCAGCTAAACAAGTGGAAGAAAAGATAACAGAGGGCTTGAGAAGGAGAGGTTCATGAGGGAAAAAGTCTGGAGCCTTCTCCCACCCTAGCCATTAGCTGGATTGGGGTAGGCCTTACCTTCCTAAGGCCAGAAGAGTCAGAGGTCCTTCTGCTAGCCTGGCATGTGGGGATGAGAGGGCTAAGACAAAGGTCCTTGGGAATTAAATTTCCCTTAGGTGAGTCAGAGAGACAGCTGATTGTTTCATAACTGACCAATCAGTTTTAGCCCCTAGGTTGTAGCTCTAGCTAGACACCTCCCACTCAAGGGAAGGGTGTCTCTGGAGCTGCCTGACCTGATGCATTTTCAAGCAAACACCTTAATGACTAAGCCATCTCCAGCCCTGTTTGCTTGTTTGTTGTTGTTGTTGTTTATTTTTTGTTTTGTTTTTTGAGGTAGGGTCTCGATGTAGCCCAGGCTGACCTGGAATCCACTCTGTAGTCTCAGGCTGGCCTCGAACTCACGGAGATACTCCTACCTCTGCCTCCTGAGTGCTGGGATTAAAGGCGTGGGCCACCATGCCCAGCTGTATCAACATCTTTTTGGCCTTTATGAAAATAAGAATGAACAGAAGAGATTAAAGATGAGACCCCAAGGAACAAAGTCCCAGGGACAGTGAGAGGGAAAGAGACACACTGGTGGAAGGAAGGTGCAAAGATAGTTCAATTACTTTAACAGGTAGAAGAGCAGCTGTAGACAGATGAAAAAATGGTAAGTTAAAGAACAATAAAAATAGAACAGCTCTTGGTTTTGCCTCAAAATTCCAACTGTAGTGAAACAATATTGATACTGCTCAATTTGATTCAGTGCTTTCGGTCCTCATCTTATGTGTTACAGAGTTTCTATATAATTTTGACCTATGCTAATATATATATAAGATACTCAAAATTCATAGTTTCTATAAAAGCAAAAGCTTATACAGAACAAAATCTTATATAGAAGTAACAATTCTTCTGATACAGTCTTGAAACAACAGAAGAGAGATATTTACTTCCCAGAAGAGGGTCTCCATTACCTTCCATTTCTAGAGCTCTGGCTTCTCAGAATCAAAAGATGTCTTCGTCAAATATTGAAGGGGATGGGTCTAGGAATCCAATGCCATTTGTCAAAGAAAGAAAG
>PVHP010034723.1:7599-19074 GCA_004024765.1 Zapus hudsonius
GGGGAAGAGGGAGAGAGAACGAACAAGCATTAGAGGGCTGACTTGGAAGAGAAAGAGAAAACGATCTGGGGTGATGCCATATGCAAAACTGATCCAATGGCTCAATCAAGACTTGTGCCTTTAGAACTCTAGCTAAGAGAGGCTGGGAATGTAGCTCAGTTGTCAGGAGTGCTTGCCTGGCATGGAAGAAGCCCTGGGTTCAATCTCTAGCACTGCATAAAATGGGCACTGTGGCAAAGGACTGTATTCATAGCAGTCAGGGAAGTGGATCAGAAGTTCAAGGCCATTCTCAGCTGATTAGCAAATTTGGGATATAGGAGATAGATGCAGAGGGGAGGAGTTGCAGGGATTGCACCTAAGGCCTCAGCTCACCTTATGTAAATACATTTTAATGTTCTATTTCATCATCTAGAGATATAACTAACTCTTTATAGAAGAAAACAGTATGTTGAGCAATATGCTCTGATAAAGGTTTAACTCAAATTCAGAGCTATTTAATCCCCTTTGGACATACAGCATTATAGAGGAAACATTGTTGCACTTAGCCATCTTTCATGCAAGACTTACTGAAGGCCATTCTGAAAGTAATTTCTCTATTTCATAAATATTTCCTTGCAAGATACTTGGGAAATATCTCACACAATAGAACCTCAGCCTGTTGTTGGTACTCACTGTGGGGTCATGAATGCACTGGCCACTCTCAAGGGGGGCAGGCAGTGTCTCCAGATATATCTTCCCACCCTGTGGCTCTTAAAGAAATCCAGGTTCAGGAAGATGAAGAGTTGCCCAAAGGACACAAATCAGCATCAAGGCTCAGATTAAAAAATCAAGGTAATGCCAATTCCAGTCTGCTTTCCACACACACAAAAGAAATGCTAGCCACCCCCTCCAAAATTTCACCACTTGCAACATACTGTATACATTAATAATTATAGCATGATAAAAAGGGATAACAAAGGAAACATAAATGATTATCAGTTAGTTAGAAATTTTTCTTCATGGGCTGAAGAGATGGCTCAGTGGTTAAGGCATTTGCCTGCAAAGCAGAAGGACCCGAGTTCAATTCCCCAGTACCACATAAAGTCTGATGTATAAGGGGCACATGTGTCTGTAGTTCGTCTGCAGTAGCTGGAGGCCCATTCTCATTCTCTCTCTCTCTCTCTCTCTCTCTCTCTCTCTCTCTCTCTCTCTCTCTCTATCTCTCTCTTGTCTCAAATAAAATATTTTTTAAAAAATTTTTCTTCATGACTGTTTCACTACTTAGAAATTCTGTCATTGCAAAAATTATGTCTTCCCCACTTTGAAAGATCACAAAAAATCCTGAGAGACTTTGTCTTCAAAAAGTCCTGTGTAAATCCCAGCTCCTTATCTGCCTGAAGTCACAACATGTCACTAGTGACTAAGCCTCATGAGCACACATGGATGGGCTAAGAACCTATACACATATTCAGGTCATTATCACTTGCAATTATTACTGGAACAGTGCACAAATAATCATCTATGAATAAGACGTTAATGCAGTATGTAAATTTTACTGTATTTTAGGTATAGACTTCAAACTAGCTTCCTCAATACTACAGTGCTGAACATTTCCTAATGTTTTCAAATTCTCTTTGTTGACTCCCCAAACTATGAACCATCCCTGACTATACACTCAGTTCTAATGCTTGCAATCATTTCTTATCCACAGGCTAGACTTCAAGTTCCTCAGCAGCAGAAGCTGAGTCTCCTTCATTTCTAATCTTTCATTTAACGTCTCATTGGCACTGATCAAGGTCCTGAAAACGCAGCAGTGAACAAAATGAAGTCAATCCCTTTCCTGCTGGAGTTTTTATTATTAGCCTATACAATCTAATAAAGTAAAAACATATACACAAATCCATTCACAGACAATAATAAGTACTATTTAAAAAGAGGGTAGAAGAGATCAGAAAAATCTTTTCCACACGTAGTACAAAGGAAAGCCTCACATATCCCAGGGACCTGAACTAAGAAACACTCATCTGGAGGGGAGGAGTCATCCAGAGAGATCAGGGCAAGCGCAAAGGCCCTACGGGCAGCAGCACACTTGTTGCTGGGAGGACCATGTGGTTTAGGAGCACGGGGCAGAGGCACATGGGAAGAGCAACAGCATCTAGAAGAACCCCGACTTCTGCATGGGGAATGAGGAGTAGAAGCCGTCCACCTGCCTCTTCAGAACAGCACAACCATCCAGCCAGAAAGGCCTGGTGGCTTGGATCAAAAGTAAAGCTGCTAGTGCTGGACTCCAGGCAGGCATTGAAGATAGAAGCGGCTAGATCTGCCACTGAACAGGAGGTGCAGGGAAACTAAGAGAAGATTCGAGGGAAGAATATAGATGCCATGGACCAAAACAAGAAAGTCAAAGAAGAATTTTATTTTCTCAGAACCCAGCAAAGTGTCTAGTTCATAACAGACACTCAAATATTTGATTATTAACAAAATAAACTCCCAAAATAAAGCAGGTAAACCTAATTTACTGTTTTCCATTTGTTCTGATTTTCCATCGTGTTTGTTAATTACAACAAAGAGGCTGACACCCTGATCACACAGTTAACTGCAGGTGTTAACACAGAAACCTTACCTGGCATCCAGCAACAAATACTAACATCTCAAGAATTATTTTCAATTTTAAATCTACCATTCTCCTGGACACAAGAAAGATGTGCTATACGACACCTCTACAGCCTGAGAATCCTAACAACCAAAGTAATTAACCTGTTCATTAATGATGTCATATTCCTGGAAGGTAGAGTGGGGCACAGACAATTCCCCAGGCCAAAATGAATGGAAATTATAACACTTCACCATAAATTTTCAGAATGCGACAAGACTGAACAAGGTCTCATAAAATAGGCCATCAAGCACTTTTAAAAACAGCTTTCTTGAAAGCTCAAACACGTCCCTTCAAAACAATTGGGATGAAAATTTAGAATCTGCTGGAGAATATGAAATTTAGCACATCCCCTCCCCCCGGCGGGCATGTTTCCTGCCACTTAGTAATCCTGAGCAACCCGAAGGGACAAATTGGTTGTCCTCACCTTTGGCACGCATCACCTTTATCCTAGCTCCTTAAAAAAGGCACAAAGTCAGCAGAAATACCCCCCACCCACGGAGGGGGGAGAGGGGGTCACTCACCTCTTTCCCCTTCCAGTTACTTGCAAAATTAAACTGAACGCTTTAGTATTTCTCTCTCTAGAATTAGTTTCCCAAATGCCCCACCCTAAACTAGCGTTTCCACCTTTCATGGAAAAACATCCTTGGAAACCATCTCCCGAGAGTGAGTCCCTCGTTGGGTAAAGCGGGACTTCGTCAGGGCTGCCACGAGAGGATGGATGACCCCCGTCATCTCCAGGGAGGCCAGCCCGGGCTTTACACAGAAAATAATAAAAAGAAACCACCGCCTCGGAGAGCCTGGTCGGAGTGAACTTAGCAACAGGCGGAGCTTTCCCGGTTCCCATCGGTCCAAGGCCTGGAACCGACAGGGACGAGCGGGGAGACGCCGGCGCCGGCCTGGAAGCCGCGAGCCCGGCCGGCCGGAGCGGAGCGGCGGCGGCGGCAGCCCGGTCCCCGCGAGCGGCCGCGACCCCCACCCACCCACCCACCCACCCGCGCCGCGCCGCGCGGGGACGTCCGCCCCACTCACCATGTAGAGGGTGAAGGGCAGGCCGAGCAGGAAGAGCCACAGGTAGAGGTGCAGCGCGTTCACGAAGGTGGCCTGGTGCGGGTCGTAGTACCAGCCTCCGCTGAGGGCGGCCCACACCCCCTGCCGGAGGATCTGCAGCGTCTGCGACCCCATCCCGCCGCCTTGCCGCCGCCGCCGCTCCGTCGTCGCCGCCGCCGCCGCCGCCGCCGGGCCCGTCTACCCTCCGCCCGAGCTCCGCGACAGCGGGCCGGCGCCGCGGCGGGCGCGAGGGCGGCCGCAGGAGGAGGAGACCGGCCTCCCGAGCGCCGCCGCCGCCATCTTGTCTCCTAAGCCCGCGAGGAGCCCCGGCCGGAGGCCCGGCCTGCGCCCGTCAGCGCCGCCGCCGCCGCCGCCGCCTCCTCCGCCACCCGGAGCCTCGCCGGCCGCCAGCCTGGGCTCCGCGGAGCCGCCGACCCTCCCCCCCTCCCTCCCGCCACCGGCCGGGACGCGGAGGAAGCCGCGCCTCCTCCGGCTCCGCCTCCCGCGGACGCGCGAGCGCCCCCTGCCGCCGAGGCCCGGGAGAAGCGCGCGCCGCCGCGGCCCGGCCCCGGGGCGCCCCTCCCCCACCTCCGCCCGAGGACCTGGCAAGTTCAAGTTCAAGTTCAGCCTCCTGGATGACGACGTGAGTGGTCTTGGTTAAAGACCTAGTAATCCTGGAAGGTGACCGTCACGGAAGTCCTGGGAGAATTAGACCTCCTTGAAAAGCCATAATGCACCCAATTTGAGCAGGAGCTGTGTTAGCAACTTGGGTGAGAAAAAAGATCCAGGTCCAAAAACTGGAAGCATTGACTGCTTCCAAAAAATAACAGGAGTGGAGCATAATACAAGTTGCAAGGGAAGGAGATAAAAGTATGACGTGAACAGGCTATCATTCGTGCACGGTGACTTGATTTTTTAATGTGTTGTTGTAAGTCATTTTTAATCAGTGAGCCAATCTAAGCAGAGTTGAAAGACTGACTCCATCCCAACGTACAGTAGGATCTTATACTACTCTTCATAGCTGTAAAAACTGGAAATCATTCTTGGCCCCGTGAAATGTTTATAAAGCATGATCACATTGAACGAATTTAAAAAGAAAAGAGTTTGAAGCTTGAGTTCATTGTTGCAATTAAAGTACTCGATATTCCAAGATTAAAGCTGCTATAATTAATGAGAGACAAAAGTGAGCCAAAGAAACTGGTGACGCTTAAGGAATAATAAGGGAAAACCCATCCCAGTGCCTCCAGGCACCATGCCACTTTATATAGCTGATCATTTTCCCACAGGCTTCATTTAACCAGGGGCGTAACACTCGTAGGGGGGCGATGTCGAGGCTATCCTTATTTTATGAATGAGAGACCTAACATTCAAACTGATTGCCTAGTGGTTGAGAACTTTGAAATCCCTAGTCATCCTCACTGCATGGCCTGAGCTTTTGAATTCTATTTTCAGCATTCCTCTCCTATCTATTCAGATGAGAGTTTGAACTGATCGGCAGCTTCTGATTATCTTACTGGTATGACCATGTGTTCTCAAAGTGAAATAGGGGGAGGTGGTGATGTGACTGAGATGTCCCTCATAGGCTTGAAACAGGAATCTTGGTGTTCCTTGCCAATGCACCAATACACGGACACACCAACAAAATTTAGAGTACCCAGATTCTTGTCTAAGGAATTTAAAGAATTAAAACCCATAGACGAGAGGATAAGGTTTAGAGAGACTTTATTAGACTTATTAGGTTAAGAGAAGGAAAGAGGAGAAAGTGTAGAGAGCTCCTGCCATGTGGAGGGCATGTGGGGGTAGAGAGCCTCTGTTGGAGTAGGAGTCAGGGGGTTTCTCCCCTCATCTCAGGCTCAGACTCCTCTGTTTTGAATGCTTGGTCTTCAGCTGGTGGCAGTTTGGGAAAATTGTGGAACCTTTGGGAGGTGGAGCCTTGCGGGAGGAGGTGTGTCACTTGGAGTGTTCTAACCCAAGCCTTCTTTGTTAGAGCTTTCACACTCTTCTGCTTTTATGCTGATGTAGAGATGTAACTCAGTCTTTCTGCTTTGGCCTGTTATGCTTTTCCTACCATGATGAAACTTCCTTTTGAGACTGTAAACTGAAATAAACTCTTTCATCTCATAATCTGTTCTTAAGGATTTTTTTTTTTTGCCCCAACAACAAGAAGGTAACTGCTACAGGGACATTACCTAAGAATGTGTTCAAAATGGAAATTCCCAGGAACCCCTCCAGATAAACTGAGGGAAAGGAGACCCAGCATACTCAACAAGCCCTGCAGAGGAGTCTAAGGTCTTCAAGGTAGCAATTACTACCATAGAACATCATTCTTTAATTTGTTGATTGTCTTATAACCACAAAACCATCCAGGTCCAATAAAATATTTTGAAATTGAGAGATGTAAATGAGCCCTGGTCAAAATATCTTGTTAAATATGTGTCTAAAACCAAAATTAAGATTAAATAATACAATATTACAATGGAAAGATTAGCCTTGTGGCTTGACCACAGATGCACAGTATTGTCATGTTTTCATTTGTTTTTCTTGAAGGAGACAGGAAAGCTCTCTGAGGAGATGTTGGAAGGGATCCCAAGCTTTCCAACACAAAGGAAGATGTAAACAGGGATAAAATTCCAATACCACATCAGTTTCCACACCAACAGATATCCACTGTGATTCATAAAGGATTCACTTATAAGGTTGGGTAGACTAGGAGAAATGGGAGACTAGAATGAGATGCAATGAGAGGCAGACCCAGCTGGTATGATGAACATTCAGCCAGAAAAGAGTATCTGGAGGATATGGACCAGGCAGCAATCCAGGGAGGCAGCGGTAGCAGGGACTGTGAGCTTGTCTGAAGCCAAAGGACAGCTGGAACACAGCCTTGGGAATTCCAGGAGCAGGCAACCATGGGGAAATCGTGGCAAAAAAAAATGAGAAAACGGGTAGTTTAATGCAAGACTCATGAATGTTAGTGTAGAACCCTAATCCTTTGCAGTGTGGCTGGACTTGATCCCAAAGCCTAAAGCACTAGCTGCTGGGTGAACAAGTGACCAAGAAGCACAGGGCAGAGGGTTAAAGAAGGCAGTTAGAGACTACAATACATCTTTCACTCCCAGACTGGTGGAAGCATTTTAGAAAAATGCTAATTAACTAACTTAGTTAGCAAATGAAAGAATACAAAGGAACAGCTGACCTTTCCAAATGACTGACTCAGTCATTGCATAAGGGGGGTGGATCCTACGTGCTTTTTATCTGTAGCTTTCAAAATGTTGATGAGTACTGTCACAATAAGCTTCCTGTTTTATAAAGAGGAGCAAAGACTCAGAGTGGGGGGGGGGGAGGTTTGTCCCAGGTAACACATTCTGTCATACCCATAAAACAGAAGAACAGGACAAAAATGAAGAAATGCAATTTGCTAAGTGTTAACCCTCTTAGCCAGGCACAAAAGTCATCAATAATGTTTCACTTAGCATGTCAGAGTCAGCAGCTGTGACATACTACCAAACCACCACCTGACATTTGCTCATTTTTCAGCTAATCCCATTAAAATTATGTTTCCTGACTAGCTCATGGGCCCCTGGAGGACCGAGAATGTCAACAGCAAATGCTTTCTCCTATCTGAAAGGGACAAAGCTAAGTTCACGAAACCCAATGACCACCACCCAAGCCCACCTGAGAGCAGAGGTATACATGTTATAGCTTGTCAGCTAGGTGGCAATCTCCTACTTTAGACATTAGGGCCCACGTGACCTGCCAACCACCAATAGCAGCAAGTATCTATGTCTTCTCCCAGATCAGCCTTGCTCAGACATGGAACTGCCTCTACCCTGCTTTATTCTCTCTCTGGCTCCAGCCTCCCTTTACATTGTCAGATAAGTTAAGAGGGTGGATGCCCTCAACAACACATGCCCCATAGCCTCCCATTACCACCTTTGTACCTTCCATCAGCAAATTAATCTCCCTAATCCACTTCTCTTCAAAGCCTTTCCCTTCGGTAGCCTATGGGTCAGAACTAAAGGCACGCTCCCTACCCAGGCATTCAAGGTTCCTCGCAACCTGAGTCTCTATTTTCTTTAACTGAACTACCTCAGCCCCCCAGCAAGCATTGTTTTTATCAGCTCACGCATTTATTAATTCTGCCTCTGTACTCTTATGGATACCAAATCCCAGAGGTAAAAACCTTTATCCCTCCACCTGCCTACTAAAATTCTTGATGACTACTCCAAACTCATTCACCACCTTTTTTTGAACTGCCTAACACACTCACAGGTTCCACTCACCTAGCACTTAATTGTATGTTGCTTTATCTGCCTCCAACTGAACTATATTCCTTCAGGGCAAGGTGCTTCTCAGCCCCAGGTCCAACAGAAAGCTATTAAAATCAGTGGACCTAGTTCATACAAGCTGAATATAGCACAGAAACCAGGGACTTTCCAACTAGATGTTAGAATCTATTTTTACCATTTATGGGGAAGTTCTTAAGCATTTCACTAGTTTAGAAGATCAGTTCAAAAATGAAAAAAAAAAAAAGGATGAAGAGACGTGCCCTAGAATTATCCCCCTGGTTCTCTCTTGAGCCATTTGCCAAGTGACATTTTATAGCACATCAGA
This sequence comes from Zapus hudsonius, assembly GCA_004024765.1. Lineage (NCBI taxonomy): Eukaryota > Metazoa > Chordata > Mammalia > Rodentia > Dipodidae > Zapus > Zapus hudsonius. The sequence continues at coordinate 15,893 of PVHP010034723.1, forward strand.
AAATAAATATTAGAGCTTGGTGGTACACGCCTTTAATCCCAGCACTTGGAAGGCTAAGGTAGAAGGATCACTGTGTGTTGAAGGCCAGCCTGAGATGACATAAATGCCAAAAAAGGAGTGGGGGAGATTTCTCAAACCTTATATAATGTAAAATATGAATATCTGGATGTAGAGCTAAATAAATTTTTATTACCTGGGAGATGATTTTCTTGGAAATCTCAGTTCAATATGTTTTGAAATGTTAGTTCTATATGATGTGTATTTTTTAGTATATTTATTTATTAGAGAGAGAGAGAGAGAGAGAGAGAGAGAGAGAGAGAGAGAGAATGAGCATGCCAGGACCTCCAGCCACTGCAACCAAATCCAGACACATGTGCCACCTTGTGCATCTGGCTTTATGTGGGTACTGGGGATTGAACTCAAGTCCTTCAGCTTTGCAGGCAAAGGCCTTAACTACTGAGCCATCTCTCCAGCCCCTGGTGTGTATTTTAAAACATGCTTTCATTTCATTAACTGGCATTAACCAGTTCAGCAACTCTCATTATGGTTTTGTGTCATACCAAGAGCATGATCTGTTACATCTCCAAAACCCCAGTACACTTTTCTGAAATTCGCATACAATACTTTCAAAGCAAGAAAAGGGAAGTACGTAGGATGTTGCAAAACTCCTCAAATCTTGGAAATCCCTAAATTAGCAAAAATATGTACCCACATTGTTTTCCATCTTTTGTTAGAAAAGACTCTTCCCTTAGCTTGGCATCTAATGTGTTGGTCTACGTCATAGTAAAAAGCACATGCACCTTTCTGTCTCTGCCAGGGCAGCATAATTCTAGCAGGACCTACTGGGCCAACTAATGTGGCTGGGCGGTTCTCTAAAGAGTCAGTGAGCTGGCTGGGAGTGTCATCTGGATCCGTCCAGGAGCGAGGCAAAAAGGAGAGAGTTGTCACCTTGAAGGCCTGAGCTCTGGCTCCTTGGGCAAGGAGTGCCAGGAACATTCCTTGGAGGGAAGGGAGTGTTCCTTGTGGAAAGATCATGGCTTGTGGAATCAGATAAACCTGAGTTCCATCCACCTTCTGCCACATACTAATTTAATCCTAACTTCAGGGGAAGGAATCCAAGCAGAATTGAATACCAGGGAATTCCACCCTGCAGATTTATTGCATTTTGTTTTGATGGCTGGAGCTTTTTCCCTAATAGTAAAAATGAAAAATTCTAATGATGCAATAAAAAGATCTTTCTCTTGGAGGCATTTCTTTTTTTACAGCTTTTTTAGTAATGGAGCCCTTGGCAGTATGTGGGGGTGTATTTATTAGTTTGTTTATTCATTTGCTGAGCTTGGGTGAGGATTTTGTTTTGCCTATCTGTTACTGGGGTTCTGCAGCTGGAAAACTGGTATGCACAGGGTAAAAGCTCTCAAATAAACATGAGAAGGTCATGACACAGAGTAAAGCCTTCCTGTCCTTCCAGTTTTCTCCCTTAGTCTCAGCATTTCCATCCTTTAAACTCATGATGACCTGTAGCAAGTGTTTCTCAATGTGCAGTCAATGAGCCACCCAGACCACAAACTTCCACTGATAACACAGAGTTCTAGGTTATGGGACAACTTATACATAAGACACTGGGAAACTATCTCAGTGTTGGGGATTCATGAATTAGAGAATTTGCATTAAAAAGTTTCTTTTTCTTTTTCTTGTGCTGTAAATGGAACCCAGAGCCTTACACATGCTAGGCAAGCACTGTATCACTGACCTATATTCCCGGACCTATTTTCTGTCTTTTGACATTCAAAGATACAATTCTAAGCAGCCAATGGAATACTGAAACATCTTTGAATGAATGCATCAGGACTGATCTTTAGGATGTTTGGTCCTGGCCACGTGTGATGGCTTACACCTGTAATCCCAGCCCTTGGGAGGCTGAGGTAAGAGGATCACCATGAGTTCAAGGCCAGCCTGAGCTAGCGTCACTTCCAGGTCAACCTGACCTACAGTGAGATTCTGCCTCAAAGAGAAAAATAAAATGAACTGGGAAGATGAATCAGTGGTTTAGGGCACTTTCTTTAAAAAGCCTTTTGGCCTGGGTTCTATTCCCAAGCCACCCATGTAAACTGGACACAAAAAGTAAATGGGACCAGGGCTGGAGAGATGGCTCAGCGGTTAAGGCACTTGCCTCTAGTGCCTAAGGCCATGGGTTCAATTCCCCAGGTCCCACATAAGCCACACCCACAAGGTGGTGGCCATGGTGCGCTTTCTCTCTCTCTCTCTCTCTCTCTCTCTCTCTCTCTCTCTCTCTCTCTCTCTCTCTCTGTATCTCTCTGCTTGAAAATGAATAAATAAAATAAATATTTAAAAAAAAAAAAAAAGTAAATGGGACCAAAAAATGTGGCATAGGCATCTGGTGTTCATTTGCAGCAGCAAGAGGCGCTTTCTCTTTCTGCCAGTGCGTGTTCCTCCTTCCCACACATTGGCACCCTTGTCCTTAGGTTCACTCTCTAGCTTCCACACTCTATGATGTCCTACACAGCCCACTCTTAAAAGTGCGACGATTTCACCCCTGCTTTGAACTTTACTCCCATCACGGCTCTGGCCCACATCACCATTCATTTCCTCCATTCCAAATCTAGCAGGTACTAGGATGTTTAACCTCTGACTTAGGGTTACCACTCTCTTCCTGATTTCCCTGTTCCCCCTCATCTCTAGTCTCCTTTATGGAATACTCATCTATCCTCTTCAAAGGTTTTCAACAGGTTAATTAGGAGGGGTAATTCCATCACCCATTTTCATGATTCTTTTAATGTGAAAGATGCTCCACCTTCCCAATCTGAATCATGTAGTCACCCTTGGTCTCTGATATGGACATACAATAAAAACAAACTCCTTAAGAGGTGATTAGAAATGGGACATCTAGCCGGGCAAGGTGGTGCATGTCTTGGAAAAAAAAACAAACAAAAAAGAAGAAGGAGGAGGAGGAGGAGGAGGAGGCCGGGCGTGGTGGCACCCGCCTTAAGAATCCCAGCACTCAGGAGGCAGAGGTAGGAGAATCACTGTGAGTTCAAGGCGAGCCTGAGACTACAGAGTGAATTCCAGGTCAGCCTGGGCTAGAGCGAGACCCTACCTCGAAAAATCAAAGAAAGAAAGAAAGAAAGAAAGAAAGAAAGAAAGAAAGAAAGAAAGAAAGAAAG
>PVHP010034724.1:0-18892 GCA_004024765.1 Zapus hudsonius
AAAAGCCCTCACCCCAGTGAACATGTACACAGAGAGCTGTCTCAGTCTGCATCCAGTGAATCTGGCCCCTGATGCCACAAAACAGACACTAAAAAAGTGCAGTGATTCTTTTTAAAAATTTATTTATTTATTATCTGTGCACCAGGGCCTCCAGTTGCTGCAAATGACTCCAGATGTATGCACGACTTTGTGCATCTGGCTTTACCTGGGTACTGGGAAATTGAACCCAGGTCATTTGGCTTTGCAGGCAAGCTCCTTAACTGCTGAGCCATCTCTCCAGCCCTGAAAAGTACAGTGATTACATCTTGACGAATTTGTATCAAATGAGCCCACCTCTATGCAGCTGACATGAAAATCAAGAAACATTGTACATGTTTGCTTGCTTCTTTGTTTATTTTAAATTGTATCTCTTCCTGTGTATGTGCATGTATGGGAGAGCATGTGCCACTGAGCACACGTAGTCAGAGGGCACCCTTGAGTTGTCTGCACTCTTTGCCAACCTTTGAGACAGATTCTCTTTCTGGTGTGAAAAAAAAAGAAAAGCCAGTCTAGCTGGTCTGTGACTGTTGGCTTCTCCTGGCCCACCTCCCATTTTCACAGGTATGTTGGGATCACTTTACATGAGTGCTGGGAAATTGAATTTGGGCAGGCAGGCTTTGCAAGCATGTGTGTGACTTTAACCACTGAGCCATCTCTCCAGTCCCCTTGTTTGATTTTTCTGAGACAGGATCTCATGTAGCCCAGGCTGGCAGAGGGTAACCTTGAACTCTTGATCCTCCTGCCTTTCCTTCCCAAGTGCTGGGAATATAGATGTGCACTGCCACAGTGAGCTTTTATAATCGCTTCTCGTCCCAAGTGTGACTACTATCATTTCTTCTAAAGTATATATTCATTTTGCCTGCCTTAGTGTTTGATCTAAATGACATCATATAAGGTATGGCATCATATAATATATGTAACATGTCATAATATAATATATGATATATGATATATAATATATATATAATACTTTCTATCTGGCTTCTAGTGCTTAAGATTTTGGTTTGTGAGTTTGTTCATGTTGTTGACTGAGGCTGTGTATAGTTCATTCCCCACTGCTATAAAGAATCTAATTTCATTGACTGTTTTATCTTTTGGTTGATAAATATTTGGACAGTTCCCATTTGGGGCAATTATGAATAGAATCATAATGAATGCTCTAGAAAAGGTCCTTGGATGGGTATAAATACTCCTGGCTGTAGAGAACTACTTATGTTTAGCTTTATTAGAGACGGTACTATTAATCAGTTTCCAAAGTGGTTGCTCTCATTTATGATCCCACTTGCTACGCATGAGCGTTAATACCAATACTTTCCTGATTCTTTTCATCTCAGCCACCATGGCAAATGTGCAGACATTTTCATTTTAATTTGCATTTCCATGGAAACATTATGTGTTTATCGCCTATTTGCAGAGTTCAAGTATTTAAATATTTGCTCATTTTCTTTTTCTTTTCTCCATCTATCCTGTCCTTCCCTCCTTTCTTCATTCCTTCCCTCCCTCCCTCCCTCCTTCCTTCCTTCCTTCCTTCCTCCCTTCCTTCCCTTCTCCCTCCCTCCTTCCTTCCTTCCTTTTTTTTTTTCTTTCAAGACAAGGTCTTGCTATGTAGCCCTAGAACTCACTTTGTGGCCCAGGTTGGCCTCAAACTTGTGATGATCCTCCTGTCACTGCTTCCTGAGTGCTGGGATTACAGGTGTGTGTCACCATGCCTGTTTTCTTCACCCATTTTCTAACAATCCTACGATGTTAGATTGTCAAGGTAGTCCTTTCTTTGGCATTGCTTATTGGGAATACCTACAGAGATCCACTTTGGTTGAGAGGATTAGAGGAGGAGTCGTTCAAGGACACACAAGGAAAGTGTGTGTGTGTGTGGGGGGACTTGCTCCAGGTAAAGAAAGTATGCAGGGAAATGTGTATTTGATAAACACTTGCTTCAAGTTTCTGTAAAAGGAAAGTGGGAATGAGCTTCATCCACTCCAGCAAAGCTGTGGACTGTGGTAAGTTGAGGAGGTGGGGAGGAAGCTGAGGACACAGATGGAGACCAGCTGTTGGATGGAGGAAAGCCAAGTGGTGGCTCTGGATGGGAGCCAGCAAGAATCACAAGTGTCCACTCAACCGATGAGACTCTGTGTACATGAGAAATGTTTTCATAGTTGCCAGAAGAGTTAGAAGGGGCTGTGTTTCCTGGCCTGTATCCAAAAAAGAGATGAGAACATAGCCTAACGGTGGTTGTCAGTCTTGTACATGCAAACAGGGTTTCGAGATGATAAAGTGGATAGCATGGTTTCAGAGAAGAAGGGGTACAGTTTTTTTTCCAGGTTCACTGAGCCACCACTACATGTGAGAACTAATAAGGGCAGAGTGACCTAAACCACAAAAACATCATTATTCAGGCAGCTGTGTTCTTGGAGAGCAGCCCACAACCCCGAGCAGCAGGAGGAGCCTAGAGTAGTCCACTCTGGGACCGCTCTCTCCTGTCTGTATACTGGTTTCTCCACACCCAGCCTTGGCATGGGACTGGACCTGTCCTTACCTGTCACAGGGTGTTTTGAAGCTAATCTGGACCCTGTTTATTCCTTAGTTTGACCAGAAAGGGGTTGTTTATATTGGCTCCCAGGTCACCATGGCTAACCTGAAAAACTCGGACCCTCCATCTGAAGACTTGTGCATAGGGGAACAACTTCTGGCTTTGCAAGAATAGGACATATTGAGAAAAATATTGTTATTTTAGGTTGGGGAAGTGGAAAGATACATTCTACAAACCTAGTCTAACCTATCAGATCCTACAGAGACTATATAGCTATCAGTTAATGACTAGGGACAAAGAAAAATAAAACACTCTCAGCCATTGTGTATAAATACAATGAGTTAATCTTCATTATGAACTTGATAGAGTTTGGAATCACTTAGGATATGAACCTCTGGCTGTGTCTATGAGGGCATTTGAGAAAGGATTGGCGCTCCTTTAATGTGGGCCAGGGTCCCAGGCTGAACAATTAGTAGGAAAGAAAGGAGAAAGTGAATGGAACACCAGCATTCATCTCCCTCTTCTTCCTGACTGCAGATTTAATGACAGCCATCTCAGGCTCCTGCCATGGCGCCTTCCCCACCATCATGAACTTTATCCCCTCAAACTGTAAACCAGCATAAACTTTTTTATTAAGTTTTGATTTTTTGAGACAAGATCTCATGTAACCTAGGCTGGCTGAGGGTAACCTTGAACTCTTGATCCTCCTGCCTTTCCTTCCTGAGTGCTGGGAATATAGATGTGCACTGCCACAGGGCATCAAACTTGGGTCTTTAGGCCATGGTTAGCTGTTTCTTCTTGTCAGTTGTTTTGCCTCAGCAGCAGGAAGAATAGTGAGTACATTTAACGGTATTGAGAAACTACTTTTGCATTTGCTGACTTGTGCCCTGGAGACATGGGAGGACACAAAACAGACACAGGAAGTATCTCCATGGGGTTTTGGTTCTGGTGGTCACACAGGACAGGAGGCTGCAAGAAAGAATAGCTACAGGGAAACTCACATATCTTCTTTAGAGGATGTGGCTTTGTTCTATGTGTTTGCTTTCTTGTTGTTTTGAAGCAGGGTCTCACTCTAGTCTAGGCTGACCTAGAACTCATTCTGTAACAGCCCAGGCTGGCTGATTCTCCTCCCTCAGTCTACTTTTATTGTTTTATGGGAAGAAATCACAGAAAAAACTCAAAGCACAGGTTCTCCCTCAGTGGTTTACAACTGGACCTGATTTTACTCCCAGCAGACAATTGGCAGTGCTAAAAATATATTTGGTTACCACAACTGGTTGTTACAAGCAATTAGTGGGTAGAGCCCAGAAGTACAAGCATTGTACAAGGTACAGGACAGCCCTCCACAACAACAAAAGATTTGGCCCAAAATGTCAGAAATGCAAGGTGTAGAAATCTTGATCTATAACAAGTAGGTAACACTTAAATACCATGTGTAAATATGCAATATTACAGAGGAAAGTCCCCTCCCAACATATATACAATTATCTGTCCCCAAATTTCAGTAGTTTCATAGTTTAGAAACCTTGTTCTACACTGATTTCCACCTTTTACTATTTCAATAGTGTTTATTATGGGCTGAGGATTGTGCTAAGAACTTTGTTTGTTTGTTTCATGGTAGGGTATCACTCTAGCCCAGGCTTACCTGAAACTCACTCTGTAGTCCCTGGCTGGCCTCCTACTTCTGCCTTCCAGGTCCTGGGACTAAAGGCATATACCATCACACCCAGCTATGTGCTAAGAATTTTAAATTCAAGTCATACCTCGTAATTCAGGCATATAATCCCAGCTACCCAGGGAACTAGAAATAAACATCCCTTTTTTGGAGGGCAGTGCAGATAGGAAAATTCCAGAGACTCAGGAAGTCAACAAATCTAGGAAGGTTTTGCAAGACTCTGCCTTAAGGCTATATAAAGGGGAAGAAAAATCTCTCTTGTTTCCCTCCCCTGCATGTTTGCTGGTGTGTGTGTGTGTGTGTGTGTGTGTGTGTGTGTGTTTGTGGTGATGGCCCCTCTCTCTCTCTCTCTCTCTCTCTCTGTCTCTCTGTCTCTGTCTCTCTCTCTCTCTCTCTCTCTCTCTCTCTCTCTCTCTCTCTCTCTCTCTCTGTTTGGACCTGTGAAAGGGAGCTAGCCTCTTTCACTTTTATGGAACTTCTCCTGGATCTGTAACTTCAATAAATCCCTTCCTCCCATAACTGTTTGGAGGTTCATCTCAGCAGTGTGTGGCTGAGTATGACAAATCTTGAGGAGTCCTAAAATTCAGAAGCTTCTCCCTGCTTCCCACAGTGGGCTGTGAGTCAAAGACAGACAAGAGTTTGGTCTTGCCTGTCACCACATAGATTTCTTAGGACAATCCTGAGAGTCACCTTATTTCATAATCATGAAAAGAAGCAAGTAATTTATTCATCGTTTCTGTGTGTGTGTGTGTGTGTGTGTGTGTGTGTGTGGTGCATGCATGCATGTGTGCAGATACATGCTCATTCATATATTTCTTTGAGAATGGGGTATGTTCCTCAACCCAGAGTTGTTGTCCATCACAGAGCCCCAGCCATCCTTGGTTCTTCCAGGACTGGGGTCACAGATGTGTGTGGACACACCCAGCTTACTGCCTGGGTTCTGGAGAGTCACACCTAGTGGTCTCCTGCCAGAGAGGCTGTCATGCTTCAGCAGCAACTACTCTTAACCACTGAGACATCTCCCCAGCCACCTTCCCTGTTTCAAGGCTGAGAAGCATTGAGACCATGATGGAGATGCCTCACTAAGGAATCTGGCCCTGCAAAGCGGATGGAGAGCAGGAAGGGAACTGTGAAGACAGGAAAGGGGGCAGGGTGGGCTTGGGAATCCGTGGATGTCTGTCTTGTGTGGATTCTGTGTTTCGTGAGGGAGGGTGATGACAGTCTTTCCACAAAGAGGACTATCGTTTAGAATTCAGCTGTTTCTGGGCAGACACATTCTGTGTTTTGAAAGAAGTGGAAACTCAAAGCTCCAACAGCTGGTGAGTGTGGAAACCCGAGAAGAGGCAGAGCCTGGGGGATAGTGAGGAGAAGGCCATGGTTAGCTGTCGCCTGCATGCTGTTACACATTCAGTCACATGAGTGTTTGAGTGAAACCAGAACAGACCCACTACCCTAGAGAAAACAAACCCCTCCAAAGGCCCAGCCCTCCCCTCAGCTCACATGACAATCCCCCATTGACAGTCGGAGCTGGCAAACCTGTACTTCCACACCTTCTCAAGGTCACAGTTCTCTTATGTGCCACTTGATCCTAGGGGCTGTCTTGCTGAGGCAACTTACCAAAGAACATGATGAAACTTCTTCCTTGAGATGAGGTTTGAAAGGAACTAATCTTCAATACATGCATACTTGGTATCGAGTAGGCTGGGGTTTAGAATCCAGCCTAATACATAAACGTAATTTTGTACTAAATTCTTTTTAAAATATTTTACTTATTTTATTAGAGAGAGAGAGCGAGCGAGAGAGAGAGAATAGAATGGGCATACCAGGACTTCTAGCCACTGCAAACAAACTCCAGATGTCTGCAATACCTTGTATATCTAGTGTTATGTGGTTACTGGGAAATCGAACTTGGGTCTTTAGGCTTTGCAGGCAAACACCTTAACTGATGAGCCATCTCTCCAGCCCTTTTAATTTTTGCAAATATTTTATTTATGAGAGAGAGAGAGAGAGAACCAGATAGAGAATACAATGTACTGATCAATTCTATCTAAGTATGAGAATATGTTGATCTCTCAAGATATCTATGGGCCTTACTTCTTAAAGGTTCCACAACCTTTCAAAATGGTGCTATTAGCTCAGGACCAAGTGTTCAAACACACAAGCCCATGGGAGATCTCTTACATTCAGACTATATCAACTAACATTAAATCTTCCCAAATGAGTTCTTGCCTGAGCCGGTCGAAGGAGTTACCCTTAGATCATGGAGCCTCTGACTGGTTGGCATCTCCACTCCACTGCCTGACAGGAAGAGGTTCAAGAATGATGGTCTTTTTTTTTTTTATCCACTGAATTCTTTCTTTTCTCTTTCACTTTTTTATTTTCGCTGAGGGTGGGAAGAAAGATCGGTCTAGCTGCATGTTTGTGGACTCTTAACCACACTGAACATGTACAAGAATGTGGTTCTAGGCATGGATGGACTGATGAGAGCCCTGATATCATGAAAGCGTGATGATAATTTAAGATGATGGCTGTTCTCTGGGACAAACAGCACTTGGACTAATGGTTTCTTTTTGCCAGCATACCAGATGTAAAAGATAGTGCTCAGAATGGTGAAAGTGTTTTGGGGTACAGAAGTTTGGCATACCATCTGGGAGTTAAAACTAAAAATACAGAAGTTTTTTAGTTCAAGGCTATTAAAGTTATATTTGTTTCATTACCAAGGGGGTTTGATATCAAGTCCCCAGAGAAACAGAGATGTAAAGAGAGGATCAGTGAATTCAGTAGGAAAGAAAAGAGAGACTAATAGGTACCCTTGGGAAGGGGAGGCAGCAATGCTGTCCTGCTTGTGACATAATCAAGGAGTTTGGTCCAAGTGGGAGGACGTTTCTGCACCATGAGCCTCTAAATAGGCTGTGGTTATTGTCATTTGTAATCTGCATTTTTTTCTGACTGGCCAGTGCCTGGGTGCCTCCTTAAGTGTCTTATTGTCTCTTTGGCTATTTCTGGCCACACAGATGACTGATTCTCCTACATCTTCTCCTTCACTCCCTGGCTAACTAGACCAATCTCACCCTTTTGTCAGGGTGGAGTGTGATAGATCTGAAGGCTCTCCCTGCCCATTCTGCTGCCTCCCAGTGTCTCCAGGGGCGCCAGCAATGGTTAGATCCTACACTTAGAATTGCCTTGTAATTGACATCAGACTATGCCCTGCTGTTACTCTCTCTTGGTTTTTTCAGTCTATGCCTTGCCCTGACAGACTCCATTTTGCAAGTAGTATTTGTCTCCATTTTGTGAATGGAGGATGACCTTGGAGGACAGTGAATGACAGCATCTGTCTGTCACTACTAAAAAAGAAATAAATAGGAGTAAGATAGCTCTTTTATAGGCAGTTAGTCAGGGACAGAAGCCCAAAGAGGGGACAAGGATGTTACATCCACCATGACAAAACCAGAATTTGCATTTGATCTCATTTCATTCAAGATGGTTGCCAGCTACACTCCTCAGCAGGAACTTCCCGCTTCTTCCTCAGCACAACCTCTTCCTGGTCAGCCCCCTCCCTGAGGTCATGCACAAATCAGGACTCTCCTTACACACCTGAATCTGATAACATGGCTCACCCTAATTGAATGTCTGATGTATAAAGGAGGTTAACCACATGGGTCAGCCCCCTCTTTTTCCTGTGACCCCGGCTGAGTCCACGTGTATAAGTCTGTCTCAAAGCACCTCTCTTGGTCTGAGTATTTTTCTGCTTTTGACCTTTCTTTGATCTCTGATTCCTTCACTATATCTTAATCCTCTCTGGCCTTTTATTTGAAGGGGATCTTTTGATTCATATGCTTTGCCATCCTCATGTGAGTCTGTGTACCTCCTCCTCCTCCAGTCCCTTTTTTTCTACAACAAGTAATAATTTTTAATATATTTTCAACAAAATGACAACCCAATAAAAAAGAAATTGGGCAAAGGACATGATTAGACATATTTTGTCAGAATGATGTACAAAGTAACTAATTCATATCAGTATATAAAATAAGGTATATCCATACAGTGAAATATCATTACAGTTACCTTCACCTTACTGGGACAAACATCTGACCAGAAGCAGCTTATGGAAGGAAAGGGTTTATTTCAGACTTACCAAATTCAGGAGAAACACCATCAATGGTGGAAGAAGCCAGCAAACACAAACAGCCAGAGTTCAAACTGCTCTGAACACACCTTAGGGCTAGACTCAAGATCCACCCCCAGTGATACCTCCTCCAGCAGGCTGCTGGAGACTTAAGTTGCAAGCTTAATCAAAAATACCTCAGGCTATGCTGACATACATTCAAATTTAAACCACCACATTCTACCCCTGGCCCCATAGCCTGCATCAAGTTCAACATTGTTCCAAAGTTCCAAGTCTCATCTGAGATTTAAGACTGTCTCTTAACTGTGAGCCCTCTAAAATTAAATTACAAAAAGGCATAATAAGGAGAGACTGGACGAATGCAAAACAATAACCAGCAGGAAAGCATCAGACTTTTTTAGTTCAATTCCAACATCCATTATTCCAAGTCCACACCTCCTGTTGGGCTGAGCAAACCAGAATCCTGAGTCAGCAGCTCTCCACTGCAGCCATTCCACAGTCCTGGTATTTCCAAAACATCTTCAGGTCTACACAGCAACCCATGAGTTCATCCTCATAGCTCCAAACAAGGGCCTTTCTTGATCTCCACACAGATTTCAACCCTATTTCCCATTGTCACATCTCAGCCCTAACTAGAACCAGTTCATTTTCATACAATGGCCTTACTGGGTCTCTACACAGGGATTTCAACAACCCCGTTAGTTATACAGGCCACATCTCAGCAGCTCCCATTCACCTTCATACAATGGCCTTACTGGGCCTCCATGCATCAAACCACCACAAGCTATAAGCATGAAATGAAGAAAATGCCATAACCTGGATGAACTTTGAAAATACTACCTTCTGTGGAAAAAGCCAGACACACTATGGTATGAGTCCATTTCCATGAAATGTGCATTATAGGCAAAGTCAGAGACAGAAAACAGATGACTAGTTTTCAGGGGTTAAGGCAGGAAGGAGGAAGGAGTGATAGGGAAAATGTTTCATTTTACGAAAATGAAAAAGTCTAGAACTAGAGTGTGGTGATGGATGCATATCATCCTGAATGTATTTTAAAATTATTTTTTGTTAGTAAGTCAAAAGTCTGTAAGTAGGAGTCTTGTGTTGGTATCCCCCATTTCTCTCCTCCCTGCCCCCATTCCACTGAGGGCCCTCCATTGGATGGAGGGCTATGAATTGTGCAAGAAGCAGACACTTTTGGGGGGGGAAGAGGGAGGGGCAATGCCTCTGGATATTCCCCCCTACCATGGCTCTTACAATCTTTCCGCCCCCTCTTCCGCAAAATTTCCTGAGTCATGGTGGGTGAGTTTTAAGTCTGCTTGAGGGATGAGCTTTTCAGTGTCTGGGTTTCTACTTTGGACTGCTTTGAATATCCTCGGAGTCTATCTCCATTACCCTTGTGTAGGTTGTTGGGCTTGCTGTAGAGGTAGCACTCTTCCTCATCTCACCACTTCCCTTTGAACTCTGGAGATTTATCTGTGATGGGGTTTCTCTTTCCTCTCCCTGCAGCCTGACTGTACAGTAGCAAGTGTCTCAACATTGTCAGCAAACCTCCAGCCCAGATTTATTATTATCTTTAACATGTATCTTTGTGTATATGTGTGCAGATGTGTATGATGTCTACGAATGGGGGCATTGCATGCCTTTCCCCTTTCCTCTCTCCCCTCTCCCTTTCTAGCAAGGAGAATTCTCCTTTGGCTTGAGTCTCTCAGATAGCCTTCTCCCTGGATCTTAAGTCTACCTATAATACATTTATAATTCATCATTTCTCATTAAATAAACATATTAATTAATAATTTACCCTTTTAAGAGTCCAATGTATCAATTCTTTTCTAAAATAGGGTAAGGACCCAAAAGTTGGGGTTCACAGTCCCTCCTTGAACCCCCAAATCCTGCATCACTACCCACCAGGCAAAGACTGATCAATAACTTATTCCTGAAAGTAGAAAGGATGTCATCCTTCTGATAAATTTATCAAAGTAAATTAAGATTATAGGAGTACATAGGCATATTAAAATTGTATCAGGAAAACTAGGTCCAGGAACTGAGTCAATATACCAGAGGGTAGCTCCCTCATTTAGACCCATAAAGAGAAGGACATGTAACAAGCCAACATTGTTTCCTGTATTCCATTAACTTTGTGAACATGGGCTCCATGACCTTGTGCTTATGCCGGCTTCAACATGTGTCCACCATCTTTCCTGAACTTGAACTCAGCATACTCAGGAATGTGCCTGCTCTTAAAATGCTACTCTGTATGAGTACTTATAGATCCCTGAATAAAATTCCCATGTTTCCTTTGCTCAAAAAGGAAATTGCTTTGACAGTAACTTCCATGCTCTCTTTACCTACTGTGGTAGTAAACCTTTCTTCACACTTATTTCTTGGCTATGATTGTTTTTGGTTTTTCATTCACCTAGATGCAAACCCATCAATTTAGTTACAACTTTTGTTTACTTCTCTAACTTGAACACTATCGTTAATTATCTGCAAGCAGATAATAGAGAGAAGAGAGACAAAGTTAATGATCACACCAGGGCCTCTAGCAAATGAACTCCAGACGAATATGCCACCTTGTGCATCTGACTTTAAGTGGGGACTAGGGAATCGAATCTAGGTTGCTAGGCTTTGCAGGCAAGCATCTTAACTGCTGAGCCATCTCTCCAGCCCCTTCAACAGAATCTTGAAGCATGGAACAGCAAGTCTCCTTGCATGGGTGTCAGGGGAAGATCAGAGAGTTCCTAAAAGTTACTGTGCAAATTAGCCCATCAGTCTTATCTTTGTTATAGTAACAAGCACTATAGATAAAGAGCTGTAACAAATCCTCCTTTTCTCTTCCCAGATAGCATAATTTTATTGTTTTTCCTAGGAGAACAAGTACATGATACTATTTCTAGTCTCCAGGCTGGCTCTTCTTCAGAGGCAAGAAATGCAATAAAATATGATTCAAGAGAGAAATGTAAAAAACACAGCTTTAACACTGGCAGAACATCATTGGGAGTGTGGCACTCTAAGCCTTCCCTTTAGACCTCTGTTGTGTTGAAGAAGGGCAATGACTACATTGGAGTATATTTCTGCTCTGGAAGTTGGTTCAGATTTTACTCAAATTGAAAGATTCCTCTTTAGTGGCTGGAGAGAGGGCTCTGTGGTTAAAGGTACTTGCTTGCAAAGCCTGGTGTCCTGGGTTTGAATTCCCCAGTACCCACATAAGGCCAGATGCACAAAGTGGCCATGTGTCTGGAGTCTGTGTGTAGTGGCAGGAGACCCTGGTGCTCCCTCCTTCCATCCCTCTCCTCCCTTCTCTGTGCAAATAAATAAATAACAATATTTTAAAAAAAAGAGTCTTTGGTAGCAGAATGTCAGGCATCTATGCTGTAATCTAAGTCCACAAAGACTGGAGTCCTAACCATGGATATTTTGCTGAGAATCACTCATGTCCAGCACATGGTAATTGACCTAGGAAGACAATAGACGGTTGAAAACTAATCAACAGCCGGGAAGATTAGCACCGCTCCTCTCTTTGTTATTTTTGATATCTAAGACTTCAGGTTACTTAGGACAACTCAGTTAATAACTCCACAGGAGGACTGCACTCTATTAGATGAACAGAATGGTCTCTTTAAGACTCATTCCCAATAGATGGAGCTTTACAAGAAAAATAAACTTATTCAACATTCATTTGTAATGCTATGAAATGCTGCCCCCTTGTGGTTTTGCAGGATTTGCCTAGCTTGCTTTGAAAATGAATTATTTTTAAATGCAGTGGCAAGTTATTTTGTGTGTGTGTTTTTGTGGGTTGGTTGTTTGAGCAACATCTTGTATCTCTCATGATGGCCTTGAAGTTACTGTGGGACAAATGATGACCTTGAAGTTCTGATCCTCCTGTCTCTCACTGCCAAATGCTGGGGTTACAGGCATCATGCTTGTGTGAAACTTTTTGAATGGTTTACCCATCTTCTCAACTGTGAAAATTAAGCAAGTAGCTTCAGAGATGTAGATACTACTACATTTGACTCTGGAAACTTATTTCACCGTGCCCTTAGTAGAAAGAAAAAAAGAAACCCCATGGATTCCTTTTTAATGATAAAGAAAGGCACCAGTCACTCTTCATTGCCTGGAGGGTCATCTCGGAGTCTGCAGTGTGGACCTAGGAATGCTCAGCTCCCATTAGAGTCCTAACCTAGTGTTTATTAAAAACGAAGTCCTCTAAATGCTAGCCGCACCTTGGTGAAATGCCCACCCTTTCATTCCGGATGCTAAAGTCACCTGGATGAACTGCTGTTGCAGTCAGCTTCCTAGTTGCTGCGCAGAAAGAACCCAAGCAAAAGCAGCTTGTGGAGGAAAGGGTTTATTTGGCTTACAGACTCGAGGGGAGACTCCATCCTGGCAGGGAAAACGATGGCATGAGCAGAGGGGTGGACATCACCTTTGACACAGCACTGCAAACAGCGGCAGGAAGGTGTGCCAAACTCTGGCAAGGGGAAGCTGGCTTATAACCCCCATAAGCCCGCCCCCAACAACACAGCTTCATTGAGGTTGTAAAACCCAGACTTCCATCAGCTGAGGATCGATCTATCAGAACACATTCATTTGTTTGTGGGGGACACCTGGATCAAACCATGACAACTGCCTTGTCATAGACTGCGTATCACCTGGGGACACCTTCGACCTTTGGAGAATTGTGGAAAATATTAATAGAAAACAAATCCCAGTGCCTAGGAGCACTCAAGGGCTCTAAAATGATTCCCACCACCCAGTTCCCTCAGTCAGATCTATGTAAACCCTTCCTTCATCCCTTCCTTCAAAAAGTTCATTAAAATAAAATAAAAATTGTTTTGTTTAAAATAAATGCTATAATAGAAACATCACCTACACAAAGGAAAATACATGAACAATAAACATACAGCGCAATAAACTATTTTAAAAATAAATCCAACCAAATAACCAATACCTAGGTCAGGAGAAAGAACATTCCAGGGCCCCAGAAGCTCCCTGGGTTTCATATATAATCATCACTCCATTTTCCATTTTTTTCTTACAGGAACAATTGCTTTGACCTCTAACTCTATGGGCTAATGAAGCAAGGCCAAGGGAAGTAGTCTGTGTCGTGATCTAGGTTGAGTGTCCTAGGAATACCATGAAGGTATGTCACATACACAAATATACACTGTCTGGACTTAGCTTTGTGCATTTTGCCACATGCAAATTATACCTCAATCATCTATTCCAGGTTTTTACTCATTTATTCCCAAGTGAGATATAGGCTCCAAATGGCCCTTTTTGTTTCTCTCCCCAAATAGGATCTCACTCTAGCCCAGGCTGACCTGGAACCTACTCTGTGGTCCCTGGCTGACCTCAAACTCACAGTGATCCTCCTATCTTTGCCTCCTGAATGCTGGGACTCAAGGTGTGTGCCACCATGCTGGGCCGTTAGCCTTCTTAATGCCTGACATAATCACTGTGCAATGACCCAAACCAGCTTTTTGAAAATCAAATCAAATGGGTGTTATAATAGTAACTACATGCAGACCCCATTCCAACAGTCTCCTTCCCCAATCCTTCCAAGAGTTCTGTTACACTTGTTATTTCCCTTTATTCTCCTTCAGCCTTTAATGGTTCCAGCTGTGGTGGAGGGGAGAACTTTCAATCACATCTGGAATTTCGTGATTTGTTTTTTTTAAAACAGCTTCTCTGGAGATTGGGCTTTAGATTTCTCTCATTTCTCTATGTTTTCTATTCAAACCCCACGTGTTCTATCATAATCCCCAGCATCAAAAAGGAGATGTGTTCCCGCCCCCAGGCCTCATTGGTCTCTCTAGGAGTGGCTGTACCAGCTTGGTATTTATTTCACTCATCCCCTAGTGCACCAACAAGTGCTATTTTCCCCATCTCATCGACTTAGAAATCCCAGAGATATTTCCATGGCCCCTGCAGGGGCTGGCTAACCACTGGCCCTGCGGTCCTTGACACTGTGTCACTGCTCTTTGATATATGACAGGGTGTGGGGAGCTGGGAATTCAGACATCATGCTAGCCAGAAAATGCCCTGCTGTTTAATTCCAGGTTACATAGGGTGGGGGAAGGAAAGGCATCAATATGAGAAGGACAGTGGCTGGGACACAAGATGGCTGAAGGTCACTACCTATTAAGTGCCAGGCCCTTTATACACCACATGCCATTTAGCCCTCACTGCAACTCCAGAGAGGCATCCTTCTATCCTTAGAAATGAGCAAGCTGGGAGACATGAAATAATGCAAGGTTAGACCGCCGAGTCTGTGCAGATCTTCACTAATGTGCCCCAGTACCCAGTGTTCCTGATGCCTGGTGGGCACAGACTCAGGTGAGATATGACTCTGCACTTAGGTTGTCTCTGCTATGGCCGAGACTAAGGTTCCTGGGCACTTTCCACACATGCGCACTAGCAAAGGGTTTGCATCCTCCAAAGACCCTGATGTTATCACTGGTAAGGGAAACCTAATCCACCATGGTCTGGGGTTGGTCAGGGTACTTAGCCATTCTGAACCTCAGTTTTAAGCAACATGATCTTAATGAATCATTCCTTGCTTGTTTATTTTAACAAACACACACACACACACACAGAGAGAGAGAGAGAGAGAGAGAGAGAGAGAGAGAGAGAGAGAGTTTCATAAGTTGGGTAGCTCACTTTCTTTCTCTTTCTTTCCTTCCTTCCTCTCTTTCTTTCTTTCTTTCTTTCTTTCTTTCTTTCTTTCTTTCTTTCTTTCTTTCTTTCTTTCTTTCTTTCTTTCTTTCTTTCTCTTTCTCTCTTTCTTTTTGAGGCAGAGTCTCACTCTATCCCAGGTTAACCTGAAATTCACTCTAGCCCATGCTGGCCTCAAACTCATGGTGGTGATCCTCCTTCCTTAGCATCCCAAGTACTGGGATTATCCACCTAAACTGAGTGGTCTTTCAGCCTATAACCTGACAATTCTACTCCTGGCATTGTCATTCCCAAGAAAATAAAACTGAGAACAATCTACAAAACAATTGCTCAGAGTGAATGACCAAATTCATTTCAGTCCCAGGATTGAACGCTACATGTCAATGAAAACCAGGGCACAACTACATGTATCAATTTGAGTAAATTCTTTAACATTCATTTGTTCTTGATGTTTTTGAGCAGGGTTGCACTCTATTCCAGGCTGACCTGAACTCACTCTATAGCCCCAGGCTGGCCTTGAACTCAGGGAATTCCTCCTCCCTCAGCCTCTCAAGTGCTGGGACTAAAACTGTAAAGCATGACACTTATGTTTAATATTGATTTTTAAAGTTGAAAATAACTAAAATGAAACATATAGCATATGTCCATGCATATATGTGTATGTGATTACAGATAGCATGCATGTAGTATATATTTATAATTATCAGTATTCTTTTTTTTAAAAGTGTTTCTATGATGAGCTGATTTTGTTTTTTTTAATATTTTATTTATTCATTTTCAAGCAGAGAGATACAAAGAGAGAAAGAGATAGAGAGAGAACCAAGGCCACCACCTTGTGGGTCTGGCCTATGTGGGTCCTGGGGAATTGAACCTTGGGCCTTAGGCACTGGAGGCAAGTGCCTTAACTGCTGAGCCATCTCTTCAGCCCCTATAATTATCAGTATTCTACATCTCAGCTTGGTGATGGCTTCACAGATATCATTTTATTTATTCCATCATATTGAAGAAACTGGGCATGCGTGGAAAATGAGGGGGTGCATGAGCTAAGAGTTGAGATAAAACAGTAAGAGCACTTCAGGCCTGTTGAGCACCAGAACTTTCACATCTGCTTGGATACTATCTTCAGTGGCCTCTGTTTTTCTCTCGAGTGGCACCTCACCAGTGCCACTTGGCCCTTCATTTAACCCAGGAATGAAAACACCATAAAATGGCAAAGATCTAACTTCTTCACCAATTGCCAAGAAGTGGATGATGCCACCATCATGACCTCAGAGGAAATGTCTCTTTCAGGGTGAAGCATGACAAGGAAGCTGGGAAGTGGGACAGAATGCTTCAAGCTGTAGCTCTTCACTGAAGTCATTTAGAAGGACAAAGCAAGCTTGCTATCTCTCCCCAATGTGCAGCGAGAAAGCAGTTTAAACAGTAGCCAGCTCAGAACATGTTCATAGTGGAGGGTCTTAGATGTTCCTACTCCCGCCTGCTTTAACTCCTCCATTTCTGCTGGCCTGGCATTTATATTTTCAAAGCAGTGTTACTTTTTTGTTTTTTGCATGTGTGTTTGTGTGTGTGTGCACAGAGTATGTGTGTGGTATGTTGTGTGGTATATGTGCAGGTGTGCACTCCCCAGGCTCACACATGCAGAGGCCAGAGGAGGATATTGGGTGTCCTTATCACTTATCTGTGTATTTCTTTGAGACAGGGTCTCTGCTTGAAGCCCAGAGATTCTCTCATCTCTGTGGCTTACTTTATACAGGAGTCCTTAGAGACCTTGCTTCTTCCTGGATCCACAAGATTAATGATAGATATACAGTGCCTATAACAGCCACATGCAATCAGAATTCTACAAAAGCAATTTAAGGCCAAATTTATTGGCAAAAAGCTGAGAATGCTTTGTGTGACTGAGGAGTTATAAACAATGTGAAGAAATACAGAGCAAACGATCAGCTTTGTTTTTCAACAAAAAGTCTACTATTGAAAAAATATTAATCTAAAAGTTATTTTATGTGGAAAATAAGTTCATGAACACTTCAAGGCTAATTTCGTGTGGGGGGAGTGACTGAAGCAACTTACATAAATGATGTAGGTAGGTTTTGATCTCTGATTGGGTTGTGGAAATATATAGTGGGTTGAAACCAACCTCAGAAAAAAAAAGCAGAAAGAGGATAGATAGACTGGTAATTAACTGTCAAGTGTGGTGTCACACACCTTGAATCCCAGCATTCAGGAGGCTGAGGTAGGAGGATCTCCAGGAGTTCAAGGCCAGGCTGGGACTACAGAGTGAGTTCCAGGTCAGCCTGGGCTAGCATGAGACCCTGCCTCCAAAACAAACAAACAAACAAACAAAGAATAGTAATTAACTACTTACACATAGGAAACATATGTTGTTTGGGGAAGTTTTTCTTCACGTGTGCATCAGAACTTATGTGTGTATATATAAAGTATATATGAAGCCATTGAAACATTTATTGACAACTTCCATAAATATAGATGATATACCATGATCATAATCCCCTCCCACCACTCACTCCTCTGTTGCAGTCAGCTTCTCATTGTGGGACAAACATCCAACCAGACACAGCTCATAGGAGGAAAGGGTTTATTTCAGGCTTACAAATTCCAGGGGAACATCAGTGGTGGGAGAAGCTAGCTCACTTCCATACATCCAAGCAGAGAGACACCATTAAACAGCCAGCAAGCACCACCAGCAAGAACTATGGGTCGGTGGCTTAGTGGGGGAGTTGCAGTGCCATCAACTCCCTGTTCGTCCATGGAGCTGGGAGAACAGAGGCTTGGAATAGCTGTGAGCCTATGAGAGACAAGACTCTCGGCATACAGCTACAGTTGGGCAGATCATTTATTTTATAGATAAAACTGGTTTATATAGAGGAAAAGGCAGAGGTAGGGGTATAGGCAGCAAGGGGATTGGTAGGGGCAGGATCTGTGGACATCTCATGAGTTGATTGGTAGGGGCCAGTACCCTTTGGATGCCTAATTTGCAGAGATGAATTGAGGGGGCTACGTGACTCTAGACATATAGAGTAGAGGAAATGTAACCTTATTGTTTAGGTTTGTTATTACAGCTGGACTGAGTTTAGGCTTTAAATTGCCTGCTTATCTCAGGGCACAGCTGTGGCCTGCCTGGGGGCTGGAGTGTCCAGGATTCGCTCAAGATTTATGGGACCTCAGACTCACCTCGACTTCATTAACAGAAGGAGACAGTTCCAGAAGCCTGCCGGTCTCAGCAAAACCCTATCCTCCATGCCTCCTTGCAGGGTCCCACAAAGAACAAGCTGCCAGACTGCTCTCTGGGCGTCTTAGGGCAGGACTCAAGATCAGGCACACATTAGGGCTGTGCTCCAATATCAGCCCCCAGCAACACGGCTCTTTCCCAGTAGGGCCCCACCCACTGGAGACTCAAGATTCAAGCCTGAGTCTATGGGGCCATACATTTAAATCACTACATCCACTCAGATCCCTCCTCCACTGAATCCCTTCTTCTTTCCAACTAGTCTCTTTTATATCTTAATGACATCATTTCCCCCTCCTATTATGCAGCTCTTGTGTAGGTAGTGTCAGCCACTGCAAGGTATGATGTAATATTTTTATTATAGTCTAAAATTTTTGCAAAGCAATAGCATATGGTTTAAAATAAAAACATTCTTTGAGGGCTGGAGAGATGGCTCAGCAGTTAAGGCACTTGCCTCCAGTGCCTAAGGCCCTGAGTTCAATTCCCCAGGACCCACATAAGCCAGACCCCCAAGGTGGTGGCCCTGGTGTGTGTGTGTTCTCTCTCTCTCTCTCTCTCTCTCTCTCTCTCTCTCTCTCTCTCTCTCTCTCTCTCTCTCAC
>PVHP010034725.1:0-18899 GCA_004024765.1 Zapus hudsonius
CTACCCTTCCTGAACATTGGAACCCAGTTTCCTTGGCCTCACTGAACTGAATCCTGGACTGAAGAGCAGCCACTCCCAAGGGAGCCATCAGGCCTTCTGGGCTGGATTGGGACTGCTGAGGCCTCCAGCCACATGGACTGAACAGCTACTGGTTCCTTCAACTGTGGGCCTGCAGACTGCTATTGTTGGACTGTCGTAAACTACCCCAATCAATTCCCTTTTACTATAATCCATTCTCTCAACTCTGTTTCCTCTAGAGAACCCTGACTAATACAAGCCTCCTCCAGGAGATTCTACTGTGGTGTGCCAGCAGCTCTCAGAAAGCCTCACTGTACCTCAAACAAAAGTGACTTTCTAGAATTCCTCTGAAAGGAGACCTTCCTGAGTCCTTAAGTCTCCAGGGCTCACACTTACTTAAAAGCCTATCAACTGACATCATCTGACAGTTAAAAACAGAATTAAAATTTCATTTAAGGAAATTTGCCAACATCGACACAACCAGTTGACCCACTTTGCCTGCCCGCTGATGCTAGGTATCAATAACGTATCCTAAAGGCCTTCTGTATGCAGAGCAGTCCAGAAAATATAAATGGTATGAGATATTATGATCCAATGAAAGGGAAATGAACAAACGCTCACAGCGCAGATTTCTAGGAGGTTCGGCATGAAGCATTGCGTCATTGTACTATAGCAAAGATTAAGAGCACAGCCTCTGAGGGCTGGGGAAATGGCTCGAAGCTTGGAACACCTGCCAGGTAAGCATGAAGACTGGAGTTCAGATCTCCAGCAGCATATAAAAGCTCAGTATGGTGATGCATGCCTAGAGTCCCAGTACTTGGGAGGTGGAGAGAGGAGAAGCCCTGTGACTCTCTGGCTAGTTAGTCAAGCCAAATTAGTGAGGTTTATGTTCAGCAAGACATCCTGCCTCAAAGAATAAGATGGGAAGACACCCATCACCAAACTCTGGGTTCCACACACACATGACTGTGTATCCACCCACACATATGCATCCACACACAAATGAACACACGCATACAGAGAGAGAGAGAGAGAGAGAGAGAGAGAGAGAGAGAGAGAGAGAGAGAGAGAGAGAGAGAGCAAGCCCTGAACCTGTAAGTCCAGGATTTGGTTTCCAATCCTCCACCTGTGAAGCTATTTGACCTTGGATAGAATACTTCCCGCTTTGGTTATGGGATGATTAAATGACTTAATAATGGTAAATGTTTATTGCTACACTAATATTTATAGCTTATCATAGTGAATAAGATGGATTTTACAAGTGTTGAAAGTGATATAAATCTGGTTTCAATTATACGTTAATCCTACACTTGCATGAAGGTTCACCAATAAAACTGGAAAGCTCTACAAAGTTGCATGCCAGCTTGCAGGCCATAGTGGTCCAGCAACTGTCACAGATTATAGAGGATCAATAATAATTGCTAAATTAGTGAAAGGATAATCTAAGACCACAAATGTATTCTATTGCCAATATATTTAATAATATGGCATTAGTCTTGTGCCATGTTTTTCCCTTCTCCTTTTTCCCCATACAGATTCTATTCACCTATGTACTGACATATACCTTTCTTTAAGAATAGTACAAAAAGAGGGGCTGGAGAGATGGCTCAGCGGTTAAGGCACTTGCCTCTGGTGCCTAAGGCCCGGGGTTCAATTCCCCAGTACCCACATATGTCAGACCCACAAGGTGGTGGCCCTGGTGTTCTCTCTCTCTTTCTCTCTCATTCTCTCTCTCTGTATTTCTCTGCTTGAAAATGAATAAATAAAATTTAAAAATGTGTGTGCCACCATGCTAGGCTTTCTTAAAAAAAAAAAAAGAATAGTACAAAAAGAGTCAAGCAATCCTGCTGGATAAACATTTCCCTTCCTCAGAAGCCTATTTATTCTTTAACTTCACAGTCATCTATCTCATTCTAGATTCTTCCAGAAACAGTGTGGGAAAACCCTGATCACCCAGTCCCCAGTCTATTCCTGGTCCCCACTGGTGAGCTATGAATCTATTACTAATGACTTACCAAGAGCTGTTGCACACAGGGACTTCCTCCTGGCTTCCTTACACCTCTTTCATCCATGTTCTCTGCCCTGACTCTACAGTCTCTCATAGTCTATAGGAAGCCAACCATCTCCTCTCTGGCTTTTACCACATATTCCATCCTGACAGAAAGGACACTTGAAATTTGTTGCATTTCTTATCGGGCTAGTCTTTTTAGTAGGAGTAATGAGATCTGCCTCCCAAACCGCTCCATCTTTGTGCACGTGGCTCAAACTAACCTGCAATTAAAACATTAAAGACAGACACACCTGGAGACACAATGAAGAGATGTTAGTTCTTTTCCAATGAAGAAGCATCATGAAACCTTGACTCCAAAAACCATCTATACTCTAAGCTGATAGCAAATAAAATTAAGACAAAGCTTCATTTTGTTGGCTGAGCTGAAACTATGGAAATGAGCATAATGCCTAATAGAAAGTGAAATATGCTCTTTCTGAAGCATTGCTTTTATATTAGAACTGGTATATCGTCAATATTTTGTTAGTATTTGAATTGTTTTTGGACACATAAAGAAAAGGCACCTAAACTTGATTGCAATTATAGTATGTCTAGAAGAGACAAATTCATTTTCTGAAAGATTATTAAGATAATCACTCAAAATTGAAGGGTTGTTTGCTTGTTTTCGAGGCAGGGTCTCCCTCTAGCCCAGGCAGATCTGGAACTCACTCTGTAGTTTGAGCCTGGACTCAAACTCACAGCAATCCTCCTACCTCTGACTCCCAAGTGCTGAGATTAAAGGCGTGCACCACCATGCCCAGCTCTGAAGATGTTTAATGTAGATACTAAATGGGTAAATTTTAAGATTTTTCAATGTTGTGTATCAGTTGAATAAGATGTTGAAAGAGTTTCAAATGGCCAGACAGTTTTTTTTTAATCTTTATATAGAACCAAAAATACTTTTGCTATTTCTGGATTATATTAGCATCTCAATCATGGAGATAATAAACATCTAGCCCTAGAGAAAAATTTAATCCTATTTTACTTAATCTGGAAGACTGATTTCATACATCAGAACACTTCTACCATTTCTCAGAACACACATGTGACTATGAGAAGCTATACCACACCCTCCTCTCCAAATTCTCCAGCAATGCCCTTTGAGGCAGCCACCCTACGCTCAGCAGAAGAGTTTCACCAGCAAATCACAGGGAAAAATAAGCTGAGGGTGTGCAGGGTTTTTCTTGTTCTTGTCTGAACTGATTTAATCTGTTTGTTTTGCATTTTCATATAGATATGAAACACATATATTGTAAAATGTAATTTATCAATATTACATTTTGATTGCATGCACCCCACATTATCCTCCCATGTCCCCCTCAGTCTTACTGTACTCCCCTTCTTCTCTCACTTCCACGGTTGTAAACTCCACTACACTCCTCCCCATCTTGCAGATCTTACATTCTTTCCATCCCTTTTTCTACAATGTTCCCTGAGTCCTGCAAGTTGGGAAGTTCTAGGTATCAAATCCAGGGCTTCATGCAGAGTAGGCAAGCAATATACCACTTAGCTACGTCTCAGCCTTCTAAGGCTGCAGTTTATAAGGAGCGTGTGTCTCTCTGTGATATTCCTAATGGTGAAGATTTATTCTGCCACAAGAAATGTTGTGCTTTTGATAAAAACTACAAGAATTGCAAAATGAAGATTTAAGAGATAAAGTTATTCTGGTTAAATAAGACTCTAAAGGTTACTTAATAAAACCTTCTTGGGGCTATTGGACAGAGAAGAGTCAAATATTCAACCTTGAGAATTCAGACAGAAATAAAAAATTATACAGTATTGCAGAGAACCATGTTCTAAGACTGACCCCACCTTATTTATTGGACCGTATTATGTAGGTATAGAGCAGGCTTAAAATTTCATTTGTAGAAGTTAATCAATGAAACTTATATAATAACAAGCCCATCTGTGGAAGGGAATCCAGCTTTGTGATTAAGCTGACTGGATTAAAATCCAGGCGCTACAGTTTTTCTCGATGCTGCGGTCACCTCTTAGCTTCAGTGTCTGTTTTCTCAGATGATCACAGAGCATATATACATACAAACCTCAACGGATTGTTGTGTAAATTAAAAACGGGTTGTATAAAATTGTGAGAAGTACGTGGTCTAGAGAAGTGTCCAGCAAGTGCTAGACCACTAGGACTGTGGCTTTTGTTGTCATTTCTAGGCCAACAGGTTCTCAGTGACATATATCCATGGATTGTGAACACTTCAGAAAACAGGGTGAGGTGTTACAAGGAAAACTATGATTTCTTAATAAGGTTAGGATGCAGGGAAAGAAAAAGATGTGATAAAAACAAAAACAAATTAAAACAAACAAAAACAAATTAAACAAACAATAACATTTAATTAGGTTAAATGAACACATGTAGACAAATGTTATACTTGCCAATTATTGTTATAATTATCATACTACTATCCCCAAATGATTAATAAATTATGCCTACGTTGCCAATTTCACTCTCTGCACAATGTATTTTTAACAGGTGGCTACAAATTCTAAGAAACCCAAATACCACAGGTTAAAGCAACCATAGGGGTGAGAGATGACTCAGTGTACTTACTGCACAGCATGAGGACCTGAGATGTGATTCCTGGACCACAGAAATGTGCTGGGGAACAGACAGAAGGATCCCAGGGCTTGTTGAATAGTTAATCAGGTGAATTCGGGATCTCTGGGATAGTGGGAGACCTGATTCCAAGAAGGAAGATGGACAGTGATGGAGATAAATGAGTGAGGCACCAACATCGACCTCTGGCCTCCACACATGCTTACACATACAGTCATGCATACACACACACACACACACCACATACAACCATGCATACACACGCATACACACACACATACGCACTCACACACACCGACATACAACCAAGCATACACACACATGCATACACACACAGACCACATACAACCATGAATACACACACACAAATACACATACAACCATGCATACACACACATACACACACGCATACACACAGATACAAACACACATGCCTACACACACCACATACAACCATGCATACACATACATGCATACACACACAAATACATACACATATACACATTCACACACACCACATACAACCATGCATAAACACACACGAGTACACACACACACAAAGAGAAAAGCAATTGCTTAACTAGTATGCAAAAGAACATCTGTCTGAAAACAGTAACCAATGTATGACCATAAAATACTACACACATCAGAGCCAGGCACAGTGGGGCACACTGTTGTCCCAGCTACATGAGAGCCTGAGGTGAGAGGCTCACAGGACGCAGAAGGTCAGAGCAGCCTGGACAACATACCAAGGCCCTGTTTCCAATTTAAAAAAAAAAAAGGTTAATCTTGTTCCATGCATTCTAGTCATTATAATAAGACAGAAAATAAAAGTAAAATGTATAGTTAACTACCATTTGCAAAATATGTCATGATCTACATGAAATTTCCAAAAATGAAAAATCAATATGCCTAATAAAGATTACCGATATGGTTGAAAATGAAATACAAAATATCATTAACTTTCTGGAAAATTGACGATGAAGAGAAATGCAAGGACAAAAAGCTTCTGCTCACAACTGCAGTAAAATATTAATCAGAGATCTAAGATAATTTGAGCTGGGCTTGCAGGGGCACAGCTGTGATTCCAAGGTGGAGGCAAGAGGATCAGGAATTCAGTCAGTGTTGACCACAGAGTGAGTTTGAAGCCAGCCTCAGCTACATGAGACCCTATCTCAAAAAAGAAAGAAAGAGAGAGGGAAAAAAAGAAAGAAAAGAAACAGAAAAAGAGAGTGGGATTTTTAATTATTAGCTCATAATTGCCAGTGTAAAATAATTTTTACATGTTTTGTATAGATATATATAATTTATAGTTATATATTTATTATTATTAAATGTAATAATAAAAATCTTTAAGGTTTCCTCAAAGTTGTCAAAGTGATTGCAATATGCTCTGGAAGAGCAAAGTCAGATTTCATTTGAATTAAGAGTAATATGAAAATATACCCAAGCTTATAGAGGTGAGGGCCAGGCACATATTTATGCATAGAAAATGCCTAAAAGAAAATTACTTTAGAAATGCTTATTTCTGAGTGATTGGATTATGGATGGATTTGCTTTTTCTTGCTATCTTCCTATATTTGCCAAAATCTTGACAATAACTACTTATTGATTTTAGAATCAGAGGTCATGTGCATCTTAAGAAAAATATAGAGAAGGCACAAACAAAGAAACAGCTTGCCTTTGAAAACAAGAGTGAACACCAACAAAAAAGGTGATGTTTCCAAGCTCAATAAAAATTATATTAAACTGCATTGATGTGTGGAAATTCCTCTTAGGATCCCAGAGCATATGTTTATTATTAAATCCTATGTTGAAATTAGGCAACCACCCTTTTATAATCTATTGTACTTGTTAATTATTAACTTGCTCAAATATACTTAACTAATAGCCTGTTGAGTGTTGATAGAATTTTAAAATAAAACAAACAAATTAATGGCAGTTATATGAATTTGGCATTCAAGAAGAATAAAAATACTCCAGATGAGAAAAGCAACCAAGTTTTCCCAAAAATGAAGATGCCTTTTGAAGAGAAGATGGGTGAAAACCCATGTGGTTTCTGGACCAGGTAAGTACTTGGGCAGGAAAATGGTTTCCAGTGAGGATAAGCAGAGTTTGTGGGTGGTGTGTTCGTCTTGGGGCAAGAATCCCAAGCTTCGGTTTCGATTCCATTTTACAAGAATCGAGGGAAATCTCCTGTAAACTACACACACTGTCAGCTACAATAGCAGTGTCAAACATGGACCTTGATCTCTGCGACCTCTCAGTGTGGTGGAAGAAGCCAGATAAGCAGAGATAAATGACAGGAGAGGCTCCAAGGGCTGGTGTCAAGGAAGGCCACTGAAGGAAACAGACATGGGCTGGAGCAGAAAGGAGACTGTTCACGTCCCAGAAAGCATGTTGTGACTTGCTGGTCCTTCTCTATGTCCTCCATTCCCTCTTTGATGTTGCACAATCCCTAGGTAAGCCCCAGCCCAGGCTAGAAGTCCTCAGAATCTAAGCCCTGGTCTTGAACCTGAGCTGCTCTGTTCTGTTTATCACACCACAGGTTGATCAGACCACTTCTGCACATTCTTCCTTTTTCTATATTCATGAAGCCAATGAACCAAGCAGGGAGGTACTAATGCTTTTCCACTGACTAAAGAGATTTCTTCCCACAGTGACAGTATGGGAGATAAGCAAAGCCTTGTGCTAAGTTGTGCTGGATCACACACTGGGGAAAAACAGTGATCCAGGAGGAGAGCAGGCTTTTCACAAAGTCCACTGGAGAGAATCCACTTCTGATGGCTTCAAAAATTTCAAGGGGAACAGAATTATTCCTTTGCCTTTGATTGGAACTCAGAAGCAAAAGGAATCTAAGGTGAGATTGGACAGATAAAGCCTTTGTTTTTGAAGAGATACCAAACCTTGAGTGGTCAGACATTACTCCAATAGTGAAGGAATTTAGTCTAATAAGCTCTTGCATCGCCCACTCAGATGAACATGACATACAGCAAGAGTAGTGGATGGATTTAATAAAACCACAACTCATTACGGCAAGTTTTTCATTCTGTCCTATGGGAATAAAATCCATAGGCATTGGTACATTCTTTTCCAGTGAATTAATTGGATGATCCAGGATATTTCTGGAACAAGAGGAAATGGAATCCCGAGTTGGCATTCAAGCACTTCCTGAATGAAGATCCCTGGTCTCACAGTCTGTCCTTCTGTCTGTCAGGCACAACACTGAATAGGAAACACACTCAAAATGCACTTCAGTTTCCCTGGTAGAATTTCTTTGACACCTGTGAAATTGTAAACATCTCTGTGAAAAGCATTTTCTTAACTCTTCCACTGGCTCTTGATTCATTTATGGACATAAAAATGCTCTGGAAGCTTAAAAATTGATAAGTATTCCAGAGTACTTATCAATTTTTTTCCCCAAGAGTTCACCTTTATTATAAGCCTACACAGAAGTGGACATACTATTTGGAATGAGATATAGATCTGATATTGCCAGCTGGAACTTTACCATCAATTCTTTTGATTAGGAAATTTGATTGGACCACACTGTGCCTTAATGATAAATTTCCTATGAAATCCTTGACAATTTAAGCTCCATTCTAAGCGGATGATAACACATCTGAAAGGTATGTCTGCATGAGTGAAGCAACCAGCAACCAGATTTGCACCGGCTCAACCACCCCAGCGACTGATGCATATCACTGGGTAGATAATTGTGTACAAAAGGCATTTATAAAACCCAAATGCCAAGTCAAACATAACTCAGAAAAGTGGGCAGCCCACAGAGAGAGCTGCTTCCACACATCATACAGAGCAGCCAACAATTCTCCCCCACCGGGTCCCATTGTTCACGTACATTCTGCTGGAATACACTTCTCCACAACCCAGCCCTTCGGGAGCCACCACCCCTGTGATGTGCTCTCTGAGAATGAGAGGCCCAGATGGTGAACAATGTCCTGAGGAATCAGGCAACTTGGATTCAAACCCTGGCTTGGTTGTTCACTAATTGTGTGACTCAGCAAGTTCTCCCGACTTCATTCTGCTCCCATGTAAATGAGGGGTAATAACAGTGTTTCCCTTATGCAGCTGTTGTGAAAATTAAAGGAAGTTATGTCTATAGAAAACAGAGGAGCTGGGCACAGAGCTACATTAAGTAAAGATTAGCCTGTGGGTGTTCACTCAGAACTACCATTTTTCTTTTACTACTCGGGAGCTATTTATTCAGGGTGGGGATTTTTTATGTTGTTGTTGATATTTTGCACGTCATTTTGCATATTATTAATGCTTTCTCAGAAATGCATGCAATCAAAATATGTAATCTAAATAAACTCAATAAACTGTTGAAAATGATTTTATAATGAATGAGGAACAATAATTATGCCAGACAAGCCCATTTCCAATTCTGTCATAAAAAAAAAGAGTGAAAAATATGGGCTTTGGGACATAAAAACCCATTAGGAATAGATCAATTCTATGATCTAAATTCCTCATACCTAGCTAGAAATAACCCTATAGCTATTATGACCAGGAAGAACAGGAGCACATTTTGTTTCAAGGTATTCAAGTTTACTCTGTAGCAAGAAACAGAATGGCTGGTCATGATAAGCTATCATCAAATAATGTAAGCTGTTGAGATTTGTTTAAAATTAGGAACATATCATTTTTATCACGTTTCTTTCCTATTGTTTTGGTTTTTTCACAGGTACCAAGAAATAAGTCATAGCACAATGAAATTCAGATTTTTCTTTGTTGTGAAATGATGACTTACGATCCAGTCACCATTCTAGAGTGGAAAAACAATATTGAAAAAGAGGAATTCAAAGCTGGGGAAATGGCTCAGGGCGAAGTGTTTGCCACACAGGCGTGAAGATACAAGTTTGCATCCCTGACTTCTGTGTGCACGGGTAATCCCCGCGCTGCCAGGGAGACACAAGACAGGAGTCCTGGAGCTCACTGGCTGGCTAGTCCAGCAAACTGGTGAAATCTAGGTTTAGCAAGAGATTCTGTCTCAAAGAGTAAGGTGCAGAGTGACTGAGAAGACGGCTCATGTCGACCTCTGACCTCCACAGGCACACACATCCATGCACCCACCCCCACACACGAACATGCATGTGTGGACACCACACACACGCCAAGAAAGAGGAGTTTAAGAAGGAATGGCATGATAAATAATTGAAATTGAGGATAAGTAAGAAATTGAGGATTATGTTTAAGAAATTAGTAGCAACATAAAAAATTCCAAATGACTTAATTAAAGCAGAAGAGGAAAGAGCCTTTGCATATTAAAGAGCATATTTGCCAGTCCGATCATTTTTAGGGATGATGTTCTAGATCCAGGTTATTTCTGCCTGTTACACTAGTTAAATAAACTGTGCTGGTTACACAAGTCCCAATTGTAGGGACAACTCTTCCAGAATAAAAGGTTTACTTTGTGTCCAGATATGAACTTGAGAGGAGGAGGAAACATCATAGATGTCAATCCGAATTAGAATCTTAATGCATGCTCCCAAACCATGAACTTGACTTCTAAGAATTCAGCTAAAGAAATCTTGCAAAGTGAGAGACAGGGAGATGGCTCAATGGATAAAGTCCTTGTGGCAGAAGTGTGAAGACCTAAGTTCATATCCCCAGCACCTTCCTCATTGCTAGGCAGACATAGTGGTCTGCTTATAATCTTGCTGGGCTGGTGAGTAAATCTCCCCTGCCACCCCAAGTAGTTTTTTTTTTTTACTGCTTCTATAACCTTGGGGAGGAGTCTTGTGACCTTGTGAGTTTCAACTTTCCCAGACTTGTTTATCTCCTGTGTCTCCCAAGCCTTCCTCCTCCCTCTAGGAGGGAGTTTTAATTCTGAGGAAATTGGTATCCAACAGACACCCAACTTCAACCTCTACATGTACCCACATACGTGCTAACACATGCACACACCACAAAGACATGTCAAAAAAGAAATCTTGCATGGGAACATATTTATTATTGTGTAAAACAATCTGCACGTCCCAAATAAAATTGATTTATTCCTTTCCATGGAATACCATGTAGGCATTAAGAAGAGAAAGTCCGCTGAGTAAACACAGACATGAAAAAGTGTACTGAAGAAAATATACATGCTGTGATTTTAATTTATGAACTTGAAACACTCTGTATATATGTGCACATTTGTGTTTGTAACGTACAAAGACAGAACTGTAAACCGTGAGCAGAGGGACAGCATTGGTGACACCGGCAAAGATTTTTTTTTTATTTTCATATATACAATTTCGTATCTTAGATATTTCCTGCAATACAGTTACTGCTTTTGTAATTTTATAAATAATAAAAAGAAGAAAAATATGTGCTACGTTTTACTGATGGCAAACATTGTATTTTGTGATTAAAAATATGCAGAACCAGCTTGTTTGACACACAGTGAAGACATAGAGATTGTATTTTTAACAATAGGGTGAATATTAGATTTCATAATGCAAAGTCGGCTTCAGTGAAGCCTAGCTATTGGGGAGGGAAGGTAGGAAGGCAGGAAAGGAAAGACAGAGGGAGGGAGGAAAAGAAGGGAAGGGATGGTAAAGCTACCAAGGACTTGAGTTGGGCAGATGTTCTTTCTAACCAATGTAACTTTAGTTTGTTCAACTTATATCCTGTGAAATGTGGTGTTCATCTCTGAATAGATTCAGGGTCTCTTCCAGTAAACTTTCCATCTGGGCACAAGAACTAAGAGCCCCTAAAGGGAGAACGAAGCAGATACAGACTGTCAGAGCAGCAATTATTTTACCTTTGGGAACTGAAACTATTTTTACACAAGAAGAAAGTTTGCAGAGACAGCATTGTCCTATTTGACTTCATAATGCTACGCAGAGAAATGATTAGCTGTGGAAAACATTTAATAAAGTAGGTAGATGTCAGTTGTCCTAGGGGAAAAAAAATGACCCAAAGACAGCAAGAACCAAAATGTGTATCATTCCCTTCTCTTCACATTCATTGAACTCACATTTTGTGACCAGATAAAAGGGATGAAGAAGAGAAAAATGACATCATCTGGGCCTTCAAGAGCAAAAGATGAAAGCAGCTAAGTAGTTAATTACAGAGCAATTTAGGACTCGCTGTAATAGAGGTAAATAACACAAAGTGCATTCCAACTTGGCTCATTTGTGGGCTCTGCAGTTTTGAGCAAGTTACTTAACCTATGAATGCCTCAGTTTTCCCATTCATAAAATAGGTATTATCATCACACTAATTCCTAGCTCCAGCATTCAGGACAGGGGAGAGAGCAGGCTGAATGACAAAACACAGAGAAAATCCATACACAACGTAAAACAGGAAAAATTAGCTGCTACTATTTGTGAGGGCGACATAATCCAATTATGACTCAGAGCGTGGACTCTGGACTTAGACTTGGATTTGAAACTTTATTGCAGGACCTTGAGCAAGTTAATCACGTGGTATCTTAGGTTCCACATCCAAAAAAATCAGCAGCTGATAAGGGGCCCCAACCAGGGGTTACTGTGCAGGCTGAGTGAGATTATCCTGGTGAAGTGTTTAGATGAATTCTACAAACATCAGCCTGTACCTCCATCAAAATGCTTGGAAAATAAGAGGAAATAACAAGTAACTCCTCCTAAGGGTGAGAGAAAATGTTCATTCAAGAGCAGATCTTGAATAACTAGCCATCACACCAGGAGAAGAATACAGTCGCCCAAGCAAAAGCATGAGAAACTACATGGAGAATCTGATGGGGATGAAATAATGGTAATAAGAAAAATATGGCTGCTCCAAAAGAAAGAGTGACAATAATATCCTGAGGGCTCTAGGAAATAAGTCCTGGAGTTCAGCAGAGAAGTCATGAGGCAGGAAACTTCAAGAATGCATAGGAGCTGGTGGAAGAAACTAGAACAGAGCGAGAGCGGCCGGTGTGAGCAGCACATCAATGGATCCCCCAGAAGAACAACATCAAAGGGCTGAGGAAGCCCATGGAGAAAGCTGAGGGGCAGGAGCCTGGGAAATAAAAGAGGCTGAGAAAGGAGAGAGTTTCAATAAGGATGAGCTGGTCAAGCGTGTCAAATGTCGCATAAATGTCAAGTAGGGTGACAAGGGAACCTGGGGCCTTAGAGTTGGCCAGTTGGGAGGATGCTGGTGAGAAACTATTTTTAATTGAGTGGTGGCTGGTGGAAGGCTGACTGTAATGGGTTGAGGAATTAATGAGATGTGAAGACATTAAATATAGGCCACTTTCAAGAAGTTTAGGGAGGGGAAAAGGGAAAGGAAGCAGTCTCCTAGAAACTGGAAGATGCTAGCTGGGTTTTAAATGTCCAAGTAAACAAAAAAGAAGGTAATCTTCCCAAGAGAGAAAATACAGCAGGAAAAATAACTCAAGCCTTTGTCTAATGGGATTAGAGGATTAAGATAAAGGTGGACCTGGGGCAGAGAGTTGGAAAACAGCAAACTTTAAATAGCGAAAAAATTCAGATTCCAGAGGAAAAGAGTAAGTATAATATCAAGAGTTTGTTTAAAGAAAACGAGGCAAATTTGGATTGCCCCACCAAAAGTGATCAGAATAAACAAACATATCCCTCTGTCCTTCAGACTGAGTGTGGGATTTGGTGAATTCAGAGATGACTTCCTGTTGGAATTCTGACTGTTGGGAGCTGATTGTCCCAGTGCAGATGCTGGACTTAAAGTCTGATCTCTGAGCTGAAGTCTCCTTTGGCAGATCCTGGCTTAGACCGTTTTCCTATCAGGCAGAAAGTACACCTATCCTGAGCAAGGGAGAATGAGGAATTTTAAAGAAATTGTGGAAATAAATAAGCTCTAGGCAATATGAAGGGCTGGGATCGAGAATAAAAGAGAACATTGAATTATTTTCTTCTGGGATATCTAGAAACAAAACTTGGCCTTGGAATGTTTCAATCAGTTGTGTGACCACAGAACAAATGTTTGTAGAAAATGTAACAAGTCCCTCAGCCCACTGTGTGGCTGAGTTCCCACATCTGTAGAGTAAGGAAGATTAGCTTTGTCTTTGCCTCTCTGAACATGATGAAATTTAATGATCTTCTCCTGGGTAGGTCCTCCATTTTCACAGGAATATGGTCCCTTGCTCAATACCAAGGACCTATCTTCCTAACCACATTGTTAGCCCCAATTTTGTTTTGGTTTCCTTCTTTTGTCTAAAAAGAGTCAGAAAATGTGTTTAAAAGATAAGACAGTTTCAGGGCACCCTGGGTGAGGCCAGTTCTTATCCAATCAGGCCCTTTTATGTGAAAAACACCCTTGCACTAAGCTGAGCCTATTGGTTGGAAATAAACATTTAATGAAACATTCAATAAAGAAGAACTGGTTCTTACATGAAGAAATTAAAGCCTACACCCTGGTGTTTTCCTTAATTCCTTCCCCTGAAACATTTTTCTCATTGTTATGTAAACAGAGCCCAAGTGGGTTTGTTAGAGATAATTACTAATATTCTCTGAACATTGGGGAAGAACAAAAGGCATTGGAATTTATTAAGAGGATATACAGGTCATGGGGGTGGGGCTAGTTTACAAGGAACAGCATTTTTTTTTTGTAGGCCAGAGATTGAAAAATTATTATCATACCTGGTTTCTCTTTCGATTCTAGCTGCTAAATACTAGCAATACATGATTCCTCCAGGTCTCTGAATACATCTTCCTTCGTGTATATGAGTATGTGTGTCAGAACACCTTTCTTGTTTTTTAAAGGTAAATGTGAACAGCAAATGAAATTCTAAGTTATAAACTACATTGAATTGTGAACAAGTGATTTTCAGAAGCAAGAGCACTTTCTTCTCAATACACTTGTGAAAGTCTCACCAAGCTTTATTTTGTCTATTTCATGGAACTAGAGTGTTCTGCTCTGGCCAAGTTGATAGCGATAGAGTTTGTCAAATCTTACTGAGTGGCCATAGATTCCAATGAGACACACCCACTAGGCTATAGCCAAAAAAAAAAAAAAGGAGGCTACACCCATGGAAATCTCTCTTTACATGCTTATCTCCTTTAACCCATGCTGCTCTTACTCTCTGTTGGAGAATCTGTTTTTTGTTGTTGTTGTACAGAAGGCTACGAAAACGAGGAAGAACCAAAATCCATCAACAAGACAAGAAAAGACAGGTGACTCCCACCTATGAGATGAGCCACCTCTTGAATATTAACAAGGGTCCAGGTGAACCCACAGGGAAACTGGGGAGGTAAGTATGAGTGTTGCTCTCATGACAAGCCTGACATCCTGCACCCTGGTAATAGACACTGAGGACACTCAACACATAACAAAGCAGAAATCCAGAAGTTGCTGAGAGCTTAACACTAAAGTAGAATTATAAAGTAGACACTGCCAAGGCTCAGGGAACAGGGGGAAGAAGAGGTGGAAAGATTGCAAGAGCCACAGGGTGGGAAGGAGTGTCCAGAGGCATTGCCTCCCCCTCCCCTAATGACTGATTGCTGCTCTCATGACTCATAACACATAACCCCATGGTGAATACCAGTAACCCTGATACTGGGTGTTGGGGAAGGCTAGAATTTAGATAGCACCCAGCAAAAATTTCAATGCACCCCAAGTTTAAAGAGTATCCGAGTTCTTGTCTATAAAGTTAAAGAATTAAAATCATAGACAACAAGATAGTAAGGTATAGTGGGAGACTTTATTATTTAAGGGAACATGGGGAGTTAGAGTTCTCCAGCCACAAGTGTGGGGAAAACAAGTGTCAGAGAATTTAACAGAACTTATATTGTTCAGCTAAACAAGCAGAAGAAAGGATACAGAGGGCTCCCTTCATGAGGGAAAAAGTCTGGAGCCGCTGGGGTGGGGTAGGCCTTACCTTCCTAAGGCCTAGAAATTCAGAGGTCCTTCTGCTGCCCTGCCATGTGGGGAAGAGGGAGGGCTTTCTTCTAGGGAAGTTAATTTAAGTTTTCCCCAGGTGAGTCAGAGAGACAGCTGATTGGTTCATATCTGACCAATCAGTTTTAGCCCCTAGGTTGTAGCTCTAGCTAGACACCTCCCACTCAAAGGGAGGGGTTGTCCCTGCAGATGCCTGATGCTGTCACAACCCCATGGTGGAGGGTCCTTAGTACAATTGGGGTGGGGAGGAGAGGACTGGGACCAACAAATGATTGGTCCATACAACAGTTTCTATTTAATAAAAATTTAAAAATCTAAACCCATATAAAACCTTACCTAGGATCTCGGTTTGGCAAATGATACCCCACTTCAGAGTTTGTGAGATGGAAATCCCCATGACAGCTGGCACTTCAATCTAGAGAAGAAGAATGAATCTGGGTTTAAAAGGATCTGTAAGGGCTGCCATGTTTCTCCTGCTCTTTCTACCACCTGAAACCCTCAGGGGTTGGCAAGACAGATGGCAAAGTTCACCTGGCATTCCATCAGCCCCCACTCTGCAGGAAAGCCTTCAAGTAGTGAGGAGCCTCCTCTGCCCACCAGGTGGGCTACTCAGCTTTTGGTCACAGAATTGATATTTAGCCAACATTTCAGGGGAGAGAGAGAGAGAGAGAGAGAGAGAGAGAGAGAGAGAGAGAGAAACATAAAAGAGCACATTTCTCTATCAAACCTGCAGAATTTAAACCATGGGTCAAGATCCTAGTGTTGGACCAGTGTATAAAGTGCTCACTTACAACACAAGTATCTATGTTTGAATACCCAGGACCCTCAGAAAAGCCAGACCCTGCAGGCATCTGTAATCCCAGTCAGCCTAAGGCAGGAAGGGAAAAGAATTTTCCCCAAGCTCATGGGCCAACCTGGCATAGGTGGCAGTGAATGTCGATGAGAATGAAAGGCCCTGCCTCAGTGGTAGAAGGTGAGGTCCAACCTTGGAAGCTGTCTGCACACCCACACTCATGCACGTGCACACACACACACACACACACACACACACACACACACACACACACACAAAGATTGTAGGATTTGCTTTGCCATTTCTGATCTTAGAGGAGACCTTTGGCCACCAACAGATGAGCGACTGACTTGGTTTACCTCTCCATGAAAACACTTGCCAACTCTGGTGTGGTGAAATCAAAAGTCCACAGGGCATTATGAACTTTCACGTTCATATCATCGTGTCTCCAGCATCTAAAGCTTGTTGAGCTAATCCAGATGGGGACAGCAGCAAAACCAGAATTCAAATGAACCAGGTGGAAGCCAATTGCCATCATCGTATCATGAACAAGACTGGACCTCTCACTCCACGGGACAGGAGAGTCTCACTTTCGTGGGTTGAGGGAATTCATAACAGATGACACTCAGGGGAACTCTGTGAGACAAAATGAGTTTAGGCTTTAATTTTCCTTATGTTCTGATTAGGAAAAAAAGTTTGTATCCAGAAGGATGTCACCGAGTGCAAACACAGTCCTGGACCCCAGCCCACTGGGCGTGATTCTCAGGGGCTATTAATCTACAGCCTTCAATTCGCAAGTATGCAAGAGACTGAGTCAGTAGGAAAAAATAATTTTAAACATCTGGGGTATTCTTTCTGTTCCAGATTAATTACACTGCTTGCTTACTGATGCTGACCAGAATTTTCAATCCTCTGATATCCTGGGAACTTTATAAATATTTCCCTGTGTGCTTAGCACTTGTGTTCCACAAGACTTCCTCTCTGTCGTAGCATGTCCTTCATGGGGTATTTTGGAGTCCCATTCTGTTATTTTCCTCACCTGTCTTCTTGGTTTTTTCCCATAATACAGAGTAATATGTCACTTTTTCTCATCACTAGTTATTATTACTTTTAAGAGATATCTTGTTAACACACAGCCCTTGCACACATACACATCATTCAATCAAAATGATGCCATAAACGAAAATCCAAACACGGCTTAATCATCTGGAGAGGTTGATAATTATTGTCAATCAGTTAGGATTGCTTTGCTAGTTCAAAGAATTATTAATGAGGACCAATCTGGTTAATAAATTGTAAACAACCCTTTTCTGTGAGTGGGACAGATATGAGGGAAGAACATTCCAGAAGCTGCTGCCTATAACCTAATGAAGCTCACACTTTCCCTCTTAGTGAGCCAAGAATCTGACCATTCTCATCTCCATACTAACATCCATGAAGACATCTTTCTCTAACTGCATTCATGGCAACTCTAGACAGAAGAGAACCATAAGGTGTTTTTCACTGAAATAACCCAATTTGTAGATGAGAAACATACAAGCACTTAGCAACTTGCAGAACTGACATAATCCACCCCACCCACCCCACCACACCCCCATCAGCTTTTGGAATCATTCTTCTATCTCTTATTCCAGCTCAACTCCCCAACAGTGGCTTCTGTGTTCTCAGAGACTACCTGGTTGGGGACCCCTGTTCCCTTCTCCTTGATCCCAAGAACTCAAACCTCAGCTGTTTCCATAGTCTTTTCCTCCTTGTCACGACATTTTTGGATTTCCTTGCAATCATATATATATATATATATATATATATATATATATATATATATATATATATATATACATACATATATATATATATATAAAATCTATGAGATGGTGTGAATGACAGGAGCCAGTACTCCACGCAATTAACCCCATAGGAACTCAATACTCAGAATGCACTTTTGTGGACAGGAATATATATATATGCCAACCTCAAATATAATGAAGAACCCAGATTAAATGAGTTTACATCAGCCAATGTGCAAAGATTCAGTTGTGTATACTTGAAAACCAAGGCCCTGGACAAGCTGATCAGGCCCTGGTTCGTGTACCTATGATTGTCATCCAGGCTTCTCAGGCACCTGCTAGATTCAATGTGAAGTAAAAAAAGTATCCCAACTCTTACATCAAAATACAGGCTCTGACTCAGAAGTATAATTTTTAACTTTCTCATTAATCAGGACAATGAAGGAGGCGAAATCAAGCTCAAAACACAATAACAATTATTTTGGTAAGATAGGGACCAAAATTTAAAGCACAAGAGATGTAAAGGGCATTAAGAAATAAGCCATAATATCAAGAGATGGGGGAAAAAACACCAAGCATGAGATACAGTATGTTGAAACAACTTGAAATTATAACTTAAGGTTAAAACTATGCTCAGAGTTAGAAAGTAAGTGCTGTTTCTCCCAAATAAAATCATAGTTTACTATTTAATTACTCAATCTTGCTTCGATCTGCTTAGTTCCCTGGAGTTGTCTCTCTCCAGGCTGAGGAAGATGTGGCAGCCCACTTCCTCTTCCTCTAAAGTCTCAAGTGCTTTTTGCTTTGTGGGTTTTGCCAAGAATCACCAAGGAGAAAAGGAAT
>PVHP010034726.1:0-10104 GCA_004024765.1 Zapus hudsonius
TCCCAGTTTGAAGGGGGTCTATTGGCTCTGAGTATGGTTTGTTTGTCTGTACAGAAGCTTCTGAGCCTGATCAGGTCCCATTGGTTAAGTGTTTGTTGTATTTCCTGGGCTGTTGGAGATTTGCTCAGGAAATTTTTTCCCACTCCTATTTCTTGTAGAGTTCCTCCTATTTTTTCTTCCAGGGTGTTCACGGTTACCGTATTTATGTTATTGTCTCTGATCCTTTTGGAGTTGATTTTTGTGCAAGGTGAAAGGAGTGGGTCTATTTTCATTTTTTTACACATGTTTATCCAATTCCTCCAGCACCATTTGTTGAAGATACTATCTTTGGCCCAGCATACATTGTTGGCACCCTTGTCAAAGACCAAATAACTGAAGTTACTTCCATTTAAAGCTGGGTCTTCAATTCTATTCCATTGATCTGTCTGTTTTCATGCCTGTACCATACTGTTTATGTTACTATGGCTTTGTAGTATGTTTTGAAGTCAGGCATGTTGATACCTCCTGAGAAGGATTTTTTACTTAGAATAGTTTTGGCTATCTGAGGTCTGTTGCTCTGCCAATTAAATTTAGAGATTATTTTTTCCATGTCTGTGAAGAACGAGGTTGGGATTTTTATCGGCATAGCATTGAATCTATAAATTGCTTTTGGCAGGATTGCCATTTTTACTATATTGATTCTCCCTATCCAAGAGCATGCAATATCTTTCCATCTTCTCACATCCTCCTCTATTTCCTTCTTAAGTGTTTTAATATTTTCCTTATATAAGTCCTTTACAACCTTGGTTAGTGGTATTCCAAGTTATTTGATTTTCTTTGAGGCTATAGAAAATGGGACAGTCTCTCTGATGTATTTTTCTGTCTGCTTGTCTTCTGCATATAAAGGCTACTGATTTTTGTATGTTGATTTTGTATCCTGCCACGTTGCTGAAGGCATTAATCAACTTCAAGAGGTTACTGATACTATTCTTTGGGTCTGATATATAAAGGATCATGTCATCTGCAAAGAGGGATATTTTAATTTCTTCCTTTCCGATTTGTATCCCTTTTATGCCCTTCTCTTTTCTAATCGCTTGGGCTAGAACTTCAAGCACTATGTTGAAGAGCAGTGGTGAGAGTGGGCAGCCTTGCCTTGTTCCTGAATTGAGTGGGAACTCCTTGAGTCATTCCCCATTGAGTATGATCTGTGCTTTGGGAGTATTGTATATTGTCTTAATTAAGTTGAGGAATAGGCCATCTATGCCTATTCTTTCAAGAGCTTTGAACATGAAGAGGTGTTGAATTTTGACAAAAGCCTTCTCCGCATCTATTGAGATAACCATGTGATTTTTGTGGTTGAGCCGGTTAATGTGATGTATCACATTTATCGACTTGCATATGTTGAACTATCCCTGCTTCTCTGGGATAAAGCCAACTTGGTCAGGGTGGATAATATTTTTGATGTAGTGTTGTATCCGGTTTGCTAGGACTTTGTTCAGGATTTTTGCATGTAAGTTCATCAGAGATATGGGTCTATAGTTCTCTTTCTTGTTGCATCTTTGCCTGGTTTGGGGATTAGGGTAATGGTAGCTTCATAGAAGGTGTTTGGTAGCCTTCCCTCTTTTTCTATGCTTCTAACAAGCTTCAGAAAGAGTGGTTTTAGCTCTGTGATGAAGGCTTGGTAGAATTCAGCTGTGAAACCATCTGGTCCTGGGCTTTTCCTTTTGGGAAGGTTTTTGATTACATCTTTAATCTCAGCAGATGTGATAGGTTTATTTAGTGCTTTTATCTTTAAGCTTTGGCAGTTGGTAGGTGTCCAAATACTTATCCATTTCTTCCACGTTCTCTAATTTTATGTAGTAGAGTTTTTGGAAATATGACCTGATGATTCTTCCAAATCTTCAGGATCAGTTGTGATCTCACCATTGTCCTTACTGATTTTGTTGATTTGGGCTTTCTCATTTCTTCGTTTGATTAGATTGGCCAGGGGTTTGTCGATTTTATTAACTTTTTCAAAGAACAAACTCTTTGATTTATCTATTTTTTAATTATTTTCTTTATTTCCAATTCATTAATCTCAGCTCTGGTTTTAATTATTTCCTTTCATCTTGAGCTCCTCGGGTTACCTTTTTCCATTTGTTCCAATGATCTTAGGTGGGTGGTTAGGCAATTGATATGAGACCTCTCTGTCTTTGATATGAAGGTGTTTAGCGTGATAAACTTTCCCCTCAGGACTGCCTTCATTGTGTCCCATAGGTTCTGATATGATGTGTTGTCATCATCATTTAATGCTAGGAAATTCTGAATTTCCTGTTTTATTTCTTGGATGACCCAATCATTTTCTAGGAGCGAATTATTCAGGGGCCAATACTTTGTGTATTTTCTGGATCCTGTTCTACTGTTAACTTCTACCTTTAATGCACTATGGTCTGATATGATGCAAGGAACTACATCAATCTTCCTGAATTTGTTTAGGGAGGATTTGTGACATAAGATGTGATCAATTTTAGAAAAAGTCCCATGCGTTGCTGAGAAGAATATATATTCTGTGTCTTTGGGGTAGAATGTTCTGTACATATCTGTTATCCCCAGTTGGTCAATGGTGTCATTAAGCTCCATTATGTCCCTGCTGATTTTCTGTTTGGTTGATCTGTCTAGAGCTGATAGAGGTATATTAAAGTCACCTTCTATGATGGAATTAGAGTCTATTTCTGCTTTATTTTTGAGTAGGGTTTCCTTTACGAACTGTGTTGCACTTGAATTTGATGCATATATGTTAATGATGGTGATATCTTCCTGCTGGATCATTCCTTTGATGAGTAAGAAGTGACCTTCCTTATCCTTTTAATTGATTTTGGTGTAAAGTCTATTTTGTCAGAGATTAATGTAGCCACACCTGCTTTCTTTTTACTTCCACATGCCTGATAAACTGTTTTCCATCCTTTTACTCTAAGAAGATTTCTGTCTTTAGAAGTAAAGTGCGTTTCCTGAAGGCAGCAGATGGAGGGTTCCATTTTTCTGATCCACCCTACAAGTCTGTGTCTTTTTATAGGGAAGTTAAGTCCATTTATATTCAGTGATATAACTGTGAGGTTTGCTTTAAGCCCTGCCATGATGAAGGGTAATAGGGGTTGTTGTCTCTGCTGCTGTTATTAGCGCACTGATTGCAATTGTTGTGTCTGATCTCTGGTACTCTTCTGAGGTAGATTTCTTCTTTCTTCTGTTTGGGATATCTCTTGCAGGATCTTCTGAAATTTTGGCTTTGTGTTCAAATAGTTGTTGAGCTGGTTTACTTCATGGAACACTTTCACTTCTCCATTTATCATGAGGGATAGCTTTGCTGGGTACAGTAGTCTGGGTTGAAAGCCTTACTTCTTTATGCCCTGAAAAACATTATTTCAAGCCCTTCTGGCTTTCATGGTTTCTAATGAGAAGTCTGAGGTAAGTCTGATGGCTTTTCCTCTATAAGTTATGGTTTGCTTTTCTATAGCAACTTGGAGTATTTTCTCTTTGCTTTCTATGTTAGGCATCTTAATTAAAATTTGTCTTGGAGAATTCTTCTTCATGTTGTCTGTTTGGAGTCCTCTGGGCCCCTTGAAAATTGAGTGGGCTTTCTCTTGTTAGATAGGGAAAGTTTTCTTGAATAATTCTGTTGAAGATATTTCCTATGCCCTTAGCCTGGGCTTCTTCTCCCTCTGGAATCCCCATGATTCTAATATTGGGTCTCTTTATGGTATCCCATAGATCCCTCAAATTGTGCTCACTTGATTTCTTGAATTTATTGAA
This sequence comes from Zapus hudsonius, assembly GCA_004024765.1. Taxonomy (NCBI): domain Eukaryota; kingdom Metazoa; phylum Chordata; class Mammalia; order Rodentia; family Dipodidae; genus Zapus; species Zapus hudsonius. Next base: position 3,766 of record PVHP010034726.1, read on the forward strand.
ACGTATGACATCCTTATTAATTCCTTCTGACTTGTCTTCAACTTCTGAAATTATGTCCTCCATATTGTCAACTCTGGGACTTATTGATTCAAGGGAGTTTTTTTTAACATCTCCTTTTCATTATTTGTTTCTGCTATAATTTTGTTTATAGTATCCAATTCTTTGGTGAGATCTAATTTCCAATCTAATTTTGTTGTTGCTTGGGATTCCTGATAATCATTTTTAAGTTTTTTTAAGTCCTCATCAAATTTAATCATTTGGTTGTCTAGCTCCTCTTTTAACTGATTAATTTTCAATTCACTTAATGTGTTTCTGAATTCATTCATATTTCTCTCCATTAAATTCATTCTGTAGACTATGTTTGAGTTAGATAACTTCATCTCATTCATGTCTTTTCTCATAATTTCCATATCAGCCATTAGCTGCTTCATATTTGCATTACAGTTGTGGTCAGGAGTCATATTGTTCTCTCTTTGCGCTTGTGTATGTGTTCCTTTACTTCTTTGCCACTCTCGTGTTCCAGAAAGGGACTAGGGGCCCTGGGTTGGGGAGTTCCATCTTTGATTTCTGTGGGTTTTTTCCTTTGATTTCTTCCCATGTCTAGGTAGGGGAGTGGGACTCAGGCACCCTGGGGGGTGATGTTCAGCTGCTTTGCTTCCAGTGGAAAGACCACCAGGTTTGATCCTAAACTAAGGTCTTTCCTGTTGGAGTGTTCTGTCCCCAGAGAGGCTTAGATCTTTACCTGTCTGGATCGCTCTGACTGTGACTGTTTAGAGTCACCACATATACCCCTGCCCCCAGTTGGTATGCTGCAGTAGAAACACAGTCCCAGCACTCCAACTATAGGGCCCAGTGTTCTCCCACCTGACTGTGCCCTCCTATCTGGTGCCCGCTGGAGCCTCCTTTGCCCTCCCAGCAGAGGTTCCCTGGTGCCTGAGGCCTGGCTCCGCTCGGCGGTTGCGGTCCAGCTCACGCTCCGGAACTGGGCTAGTTCAGATTGCCCACGGAGTGCGATTTTCTCTGTATGTGTGTGTGTGTGTGGGGGGGTCTCAGGGAGAAGTGCACCCAAGAATCACTGGAGGGTCAGTGGCGCATGTTCCCCGATGCCCGCCGAAGCTGCCTTTGCCCTCCCAGCCCTGGCCAAGGTTCCCCAGTGCCTGAGGCCTAGCTCTGCCTGGTGGCTGGGGTCTAGCGTACTCTCCGGGAACCGCACTAGTTCAGTTTGCTGGTGGAGCACAATTGCCTGTGTATGTGTATGTGGGGGGGTCCTCAGGCAGAAGTGTGCCCAAGAATCAGTGGAGGGAGGTCCTGGGAGGGAGAGGTTCTCAGCCGGCAAGAGCTCTCGGGCAGCACGGGAGAGGAGACAATGTCGCTGGTGGAGCCACGAGTGGGGGAAGGGCGGCGCTTTGTTCCTCTGCGAGTAGAAAGCAGCTGGGGAGATCTGGCACCCCCGGCTAACGTGGAGTTGGGGAGACGGTAGGTTTGGGTTCAGAGCCAGCTCAGGTCCCAGGTTTGGATCCCAGCTGAAGAATCAAACCTTTTCGATGAGAGTCCTGGGGAGGCTGCTACTAGTCTGCAATGATGCTCCACCCACCTCACTGTTATTTTAATGTTTAAATTACAGTGCACTAAAAGCAGATGAAACCCATTTTTTTCTTTTCTTATATATTGATATTTCACAGTAAAATGTTTTAGATAGATATTTGATTTCATAATTCCCCTGCCATACCACTGTGTTTTTATATTACCATCAGAGTTTCCAGAGAATACCATTTATGCCTTCTTCTGATAACTTGTGCCCACTTGTTCCATTTATTTATTCATCTGGTAATTTTCCATTTTATGGAGCTATTGGCAGTTCTCCTTTATCACAGAAGATATCTTCAAAGACTGGATACCTGGATTTAGTGAGAGCACCAACCCAAGTGTATACTGTGTTTTATCACATCCACCCATACAGTAAGGTCACACCTTTCAGTAGTTTTCCATCACTGCCTCTCATGGCCACTCCGCAGGCTTTCTCCATGAAGCTGATCTCCCTCTCTCTAGTTGCTCCAACCTTTCTCCTCCTTCACATAACTGCAGTGCTTTGCATGGAGCTCAGAGAGCTTCCTACAGATGAGCCCTGCTGTCTTTTAACCTACACACCCACACTGGGAAGGGAGGGGCTCTTACCCTTCCTTCAGTTTTTACACACAGCCTATGCCTGATGAATATTTTTCTGAGTGACCCTGTAAGCTGGCATTCCAGGTGTCTTGAAAGTGATGCCAACCCACTGAAAAAAGCGAAGGCTGTTCTGTAGATTGCTTTGGTCCTCTGTTGTCTAACTTTCAAAAGTTCTGTTACTGTTCTTAGATGTCATAAGGTGAATCTACTTCCAAATGTGAATGGTCAGAATTTGGAATGAGAAAGTGGAAAAATAATAGCATTGCAGAGATTTTTAGAGATTGATACAGTGAAATCCAACCCTTTTATAGATAAATAAATGGATGCCTAGAAAGCTTATGTGACCATTCCAAATGGGGCACCCAGTATGGGGTAAGGTTACCGCCCAGAATATGGTCAATGTCTCTTTAATGCTCATTCCTGTGTTTGCCCCAGTTAGCCTGTGAGGAGGCTATGGTATATTAGGTGTGGAGTTAACTAAGAGGGTCCTGGAGTGCTCACAGATTTCCTTTCATGGGTTAATAAATAGGAATCAAGTTTCTCATAGATTTTTCCCCATCTCTTTCTTTTAAGTGTTACCATTTTTCTGGCTAATTTACTTACACTACCTGAGGTGTTTCTCATTTCATTGACTTAGGATGATCTAGAATTGTCTGCTGACAAGTATATCATACTCTCAGAAAAGTACATAAATTACAAGCATAGAGTTTGAGATCTTCAACAAGTCAACCCATCCCTGACCTGCTAGCAGCCCAATCCAGAAACAGAGCGGCACCAATGTGCTTGAAACATGGAAAGAAGGAGCCTAGGGAGAAACAAGGATTTTGAAACTAATTTCCATTTTCTCTCTTTACAGGTTTTGTCAGTGTGTGTGTTAACAACAATCCTTGGTTGTATATTTGGGTTGAAGCCAAGCTGTGCCAAAGAAGGTAAATAGTATTGTGTGAACTAATGTAATAGACTTGGATATGAGTATGCATGTGTGCCCATGTGTTTGTGTGGATGTTATTGTGTCTTTGTATGTCTCTGTGTATTTCTGTATGTATGCATGCATGTGTATCTGTGACTATGTATGTGTGTCTCTGTGTATATTTAGCCTTTATTACAATGTAATTGAGATAAATGTAATCTCAGAATTCATTGTGTATTATACAAATACTGTAAATCTGCTGGTGGTTTAAACCTTCTTGAAGTTTTTATTTTAGCCATCCAAAATTTTATTATAAAATTTTATCTGAAGACATGGAAGGGAGTCTGACAGTAAAAACACCTTTGAACCCCCAAAACAAAACAAGCATCATGGAAAACAAAGAAATGTGAAGACATGGCCAGCCAGTTTATGTGTGGTACCCCTAGAGCCTTCTCTCCCTGACTCCTCCCCCCAACTCCCCTCCCCCAGTCTTCCAGGACCTGGTTGCTAAAGCAGCCCTGTAGGTTACTAGGTGACCAGTTAGCAGCCCTAAGTGATCAGAATTGGATCGTCACCTCCTTCTGAGAGTTTCTAACTTTGCAGTCTTTGGTAGTTATAAATAATGGTGACATTAAGCCTCTAATTGTGTTTTCTTTATATCAAAAGCATTGGCAAGTTTTGTAATTGCAGTGGCCATCTTGTGATTTGGTGGTATCTTTTTCTCCAGTCTGTGGATGACTTTCTATGGAAATTCAGTTTTGAAAATTTGAACATTTCTTCTCTTGTTTATTCTATTATAATTAACTCAATTATAAAGGGTCCAACTGAAACCTATGAGAAAATGGCAAGATAAACAAGAAATCTCTCACCACAACAGGTCAATGGAGACAGTCACCAACGATACCCGACACAACCCAAATCAGAAGACCAGAGACACTTAAGATCTCAACAATAAAGCAAACTTAACACTAACCCGTCTCAGGGAACTGAGCAGAAGAGAGGGTGGGAAGATTGTAAGAGCCATGGTGGGGGAGAATACCCGGAGACATTGCTCCCCTCAGCAACAATACACAAAGAGGAAAAGAAACTGGCTACCTCTTGGGCAATTCATAACTCCACCCCATGGACAGATCTAGTATGCCCATCGAGGAGGGCCCCCAGTGGGTTGGGGACAGAGAGGAGGGAAATGGGGGTACCATCACAAGATTTTCTCATACAATGTATCTAATTATTGACAATAAAGATATTTTAAAAGGTTTAGTGATTATGAAGCTTTATATTTTTGAAGTGAGTGAAACATAGTAATTTTGCTTATCTAGTCAGGATGCTTCAGAGAAAATATATCCACGTTCAACAAAATTAAAAGGTTGACTTTAGTATTTGCCTGTGTCGATGTTGTCCTATGAAGCAACTCACCCTGAATTCAATTTGACACACCATAATGGAGGATTGAAAGTAGCAGTTTTAATCTTAGCTCAACAAAGCGTCTTTCATATTTTAAAATTGCCAGATGCATATTAATGAACTCTGAATAATAGCTGTTATTGTAATGGTCTCTCTCCCTCTCTTTCTATCTTTCCTGAAAGAGGAAAGTTAATACTCTTGACTTCAGAAATTATTGCTGTTTTTTTTGTCTATAAAATTGCCTGTTTTTTAAGTGATAAATTAGAATTAAATTCCATGGTAATGTCTTGGGTCAGGGGACCATTCAGATCAGAAGTAAGATTATTACTTTTTTATGATGATTACATTTGCATGTTTCTTTTTCACACTATCCTAGGTTTTTTAGTAATCCCTTAAAAGCAAGCTTGTTGAGGGGAATCTAGTAATAAGGAGTCTAGTATAGAGAATGAAAAGTCTTTCCCATCCATTCTGCCACATATCCATTTAGCAAACACTCATGTGTAGTACCAGCCCTGTGTCCAGCCTTTTGCTGGGTCTGGGGTCCACTTTGCTATCAAGATACAAATGAGGTTTCTGTTGCCAGTTTTCGGTCCATTGTGACACTCAGGTACTATCACGGTAACCTAGTTACCAGTGGAGTTATGTGATTGAGGAATGGGCAGGATTTTATGAGAAATTATAAAGCAAGTTGGGCAGGATTTTATGAGAAATTATAAAGCAAGTTAGACCTAGGCTGGGAGTTTCAGACAATTCTGTGGAAAGAGCTAGGCTGGCCTTATGACCTTGAAGGTGAAATGAGTATTGTAGTCATGGCGGGAGTAATGTGTCTGGGAACATGTTCTGGTACCCTACTTCATTACAGCAAGATTCACAGTGGTATACCCTATTTCATTATAGTAAGAGTCTCAGTGAGACACCCCTACTCCATTACTGTAAGAGTCACAGTGAGACACCCCTACTTCATTACAGTAAGATTCACAGTGAGACAAGGCAGGCATCCTTTCCCTTTGTGAAATATTCCTAGGTCACAACTTTTCAAGTTTTTAATATTTTGAAATTTTAGGAAACCCTAGAGCCACTTATTAGCCAACTTTCCATTGCTTAAAATGTGTATAGTGTTATTTTCTTTTTTTCTTATGCTACCACAGGTATTTAAGCTCATTTGCAGTAGGGTCTGCAATAAAAATGGTAACAGTTTTCTCTTGTCCAAGAGATAAAATTGCAAACATCCTCCACAAGGTTGCCTTATGTTTGTGTCCCTTTCTGTGTGTGTCTGGGAGATGAATGGGGGGGGGTCACAGGACCCCCTACAGTGTTTCCTAGAGCCTCTGTTGTCTATCATTTTATGATTGGATGCATCTAACTCACTCCCACTTTTCAGTAAAAAGTTGCAAAGGCCGCTGCTTTGAGAGGACTTTCGGGAACTGTCGCTGTGATGCTGCATGTGTGACCCTGGGGAACTGCTGTCTAGATTTCCAGGAGGCCTGCATAGAGCCAGGTAAACATGAAAATGTGTAAACGTGTGCAGGGAAGGCCAGGGACTCATGGGTACTGGAAAGGCGCATGAAAGCTGCAGCTTGCAGCTATGATGCTTTCCTAACTCATTCGAGAGTACTTTATTGTTTTTATTTTAGCATTTATTGGCACTTGTTTTGCCAATAGCCTTTATATTTTAACAATTCCTTAGAGAAAATGTTTCACCTACTTTGTCTTTGCAAAAATTTATGAATAGCAAAACTGTATTTTATTAAATGAACACATTTCCAATTTTTTAAATATATTTTATTTATTCATTTTCAAGGAGGAGAGAGAGAGAGAGAGAGAGAGAGAGCGAGCGAGCACGCACCAGGGCCACCACC